>JABTTQ020001761.1:0-120451 GCA_016081115.2 Rehmannia glutinosa
CACAATCTCCAACGGCACCTAGTGAAGATTACCACAATCTTCAACCTTGAAGAATACCAAATTCTTCAACACCTCGACAAGAAGATTACCACAATCTTCTTACACCTAACACCTAGATCACCCAAGTGTGTTCTTATCACAAGAACACTCACAAGGATATCTTGTGTTGAATGATTACCCAAAAATTCAAGATTACAACTCGATAATGAATTATACAATTGAGTGCAAGTGTAATCAAGAATAGCCTAGACCTCAAGAATGTGAAAGTGATATGCTAGGAAAATTACAACAAGGATAATGACAATATAAGACCAAGTGTTTGCTTGAGTATTTCTTGTTGTGTTTTATTTTCTCTCTTGTTTGTTGTGCTTCAAATCTTCTTCTATTTATAGGAGATGATTGATCCTTGATAGGCTCCTCTTGGAATTTGATATCTACAAAAAGAATTGCAATTAAAATCAAGATTATAGCTGTTAGAAATCAATCCCACAATTTAAGGAAAAGTTGTCTACTGCACAACGGTTAGAATTTTGCTATCAGAACATACGGCGACCGGTCGCGCAGAAATAAGATTTGAAAAGAAGGCAGCAAAATTACAACGGGAAGACCGGTCTAGGGGGTGGTCGACCGGTCGCCCAGGGGTGCAACCTGTAACCCACCATGTGGACCGGTCACCCTGACCTATTTTGAGAGTCCCATGAGTTCTGTTTCAAGAAACTCATTCCTAGGTACCGATCGCCTTCTTGGTCAACCGGTCGACCTCCGAAATGAAATGTTGTCCGATTTTTGTCGAAAATAAACCTCAAGAAATACTCCGAAAAATTAGTAAAAATATTTTAAACCGATCGGAAGTATTTTGGACAACATTAGAAATATAGTTTTGATGAAGTAACACATTAACACAAAATCATCAAAAGTGTTGTCCGATATAATCTCCAAGAAATACTCCGAAAAATAGTAAAAATATTTTAGACCGATCGGGAGTATTAGGACAACATATTGTTTCGATGTAAAAACCCATTGATACAAAATCATTAAATGTGTTGTCCAATTTTATCGAAAATAAACTTGAAGAAATACTCCGAAAAATATTAAAACCATTTTAAACAATCTCCCCCTTTTAGATGATTACAAACCAAAACAATTTTAACGAGGTCGATTTCAAAAACAGATCAATTTTACCGGTTAAAAAGAACTATCCGTTGTGAGCGACAACATTCCACGCAACATAAACACAAGGATGGGAGTATAGATTTTCAAAAACATTTTTGCAAAAGCTCCCCCTATCAATATGCACAACAAGAGTGATGTAAAACCAATCAACCACAAGCTAAAAGCTTAGCTTTTACATATTGATCTTAAGTACAAGAGCTTATAAGCTCCCCCTGTCAACAAAACATCATTATACAAGTATATAAGTCCATAATACAACAAATGGACTAAGTATAATCCACAACTTATGGCTTTAAGAAGCCATAGCTTATAGCTTTTTTCCCGAGCTTATTTTAGCTTTTATGAGCTAATAAGCTTATAACCTGTTCCTCCCCCTTTGGAATCATCAAAAGAATGTTAGCACGATAAAAACATCATATAATCATATCAAAGTGCGCAACTAAACCGATGTATCGAGCTATTTGAACATTGAATCTTATAGACCAAATAGGAGGGAAAAGTCGATCATACGACTTGTAGAAGCTTATGAAAACTCATTTGATTTGCAAAACATGATCTCTATAAATATATAGGACATTTGAAAACAAGAGAATCATGTAGGTGATGACTTTTTCATTGAAATATTTTATCGAACACTTGGCGGGCGTCAAAAATTGAAGGGGATATATATAGCCCTTGTAAATGAAATCAAGCCAAGTTTTTCATCACCAAAAGTAATTTTACAAATATCATTCATCAACAATCATTATGCTCAACACAAATATATAAGAATTGCATCAAGAAATATACATATAGGACAAGTTCTCAAGGGTTCAACCCAATTGAGATAAGGAAGTGAAATTCTTACCATTTAATCGGTGAAGACGAGCAATGATGATGATAATCGAGCTAGATAATCCCCAAAATATGAAATTTATGCAACAAAACTTATTTGGAGTGAATTGTGTGTGCAAATGACAAAGGGGTCGAAATAGAGAGGAAAAACATTAAAATGCCAAAATCCAAGAACAGAGGCGGGTTTAACCAAATTTACATAGTGGGCGACCGGTCAAGGGCTTGGGCGACCGGTCGACCCCTGCCTTGGCAGCCCACTGGTTTAATTCTGTTTTGAAAAACCGAAATTTGATCCAAAAATCCGATTTTTCGCCCCTAAGTTTTAAAAAACGTGCAAAATGCAAACATAGACATCATTCAATATACATTATGTCATAATCAAGCTCGAAATGAGGTAAAATACTCGGCGGTAAACGATTAAAAAATTTTGCGAGTTATCCTTGAGACGGAATTAAACACATCTCAAGTTTTTGTTAAACATGCAATCCCTTAGAAAAAGATATCGAATCTCAATATGTTTAGTTTGATTGTAACGAACCATATTTTGAAAAAATTGTAATCACCGGACTTGTTATCCCGAAAAATATGAACATTTTAAAATTTTGGATATACAAGCCATAAGAAGAAGTGCCTTTTAAATATTTGAAAATTTCATTTAACGACACTTTAATGAGATTCGTTGGGATATTTTTTGAAGTCGAGCATATAGACGTAAGGCATAAAAAATATCGAGTCTATGGGAATAAGAAAAGTTAATGAACATACCTCGAATATGTTTGTCAATATGCCTTCCTCAACCTTTGTCAATTTTACATTGGTAGCCATAGAGGTTGAGATGGTTCTTCCTTCTTAAATGCCTAACTTCTTCAAAGGTTCTATTGTATACTTTGATTGTGAAATATAACCACTTTCTTGGCATTGTTTAGCTTGAAGTCCAAGAAAGAAATTAAGCTCCCCCATCATGCTCATTTCAAATTCACCTTGCATCAACTTAGAAAATTTCTTGCACAAGGATTCATTAGTAACATCAAAAATAGTATTATCAACATAAATTTGCACAAGTAAACAATCTTGCCCTTTTTCAAAAACAAAGAGAGTAGTATAAACTTTACCTCTTGTAAAATCATTTTGCAAAAGAAAATCTCTAAGTCTATGATACCATACACGGGGTGCATGTTTTAAACCAAACAAGGTCTTTTATAAAAATTATTTTGCTCAAAAATTTTCAAACCCCGGTTGTTTTTCATAGACTTCTACTAGAATAAAACCATTTTAGAAAATTGGATTTAACATCCATTTGGTAAAGCTTGAAATTTTCTTGAAACAAGAATGGGCAAGTAAAATGCGAATAGCTACAAAAACATGCTACGGGTGCAAATGTATCATCAAAATCAATATCTTCTTCTTGGCATTACCTATGAGCTACTAACCTTCCCTTGGTCATCAAGCTTGTTCAAAATACTAAAAATTTCTGCAAAATCTTAGCAAGATATCTTTGCACAAGAGCATAGTAATATCGAATAATAGAGACATTATAACAAGTAACACATACTATGCTTTCAAACAAATCATCAAGAGTTCAATAAGACATGTAAGTTCAAATAAGCTTATAGAAAGCTATATAAGGTCTCTTTTGAAATTTGAAAATCCGAGAGCATATAGTTGAGACCTCATTTAAAAGAAGCATTTGAACAAGAGTTTTGACAAGAATGAATATGAGCAATCAAATGCATAATTTTGAGAAGAGGATAAAAATTCAAATGTTTTATCAAAACAAATTTGATCCTTTACAAGTCTCGGATAAAACAAGCTTTATAGAATAGTGCCTTTCAAAAATCGAAAAATCCTCTTAATGGCACTTATATGAAATACTTTGAAGTAACTTGAAAGACAAGCACATAGGCATATGACAAAAATATATCGAGTCTATAGGATGAATACCAATGATGAGTGTACCTCGATAGTTTAATCATCTCTTGAAGAGGATGAGGAAATATATATCTTACACATATCTTAAACAAGTATAGCACAAAACGAATATGATACAAGTGTAGGCTAAAACAATAAAAGATATCACAAGTAAGCTCATGCCATAAAAATCCATAAGAGATTATAAAACAATTAAGTCTAAGCAAATGCACAAGAGTTTAATATAAGCATCATACAAGGTCTCCTTTTTCAAAAAAATTTAAAACCACAAATATATATTGAAGACCTTAATTTAAAATTATGAAAACTCATTTTACAATTTAGACACAAATAAAAATATGCATAAAAAATAAAATGCATATTTAAATAGGGAGATACGGTTTACCAATTTCGCCATTTCCATGGGTTGTGCCGTTCCCATTGTTGATGATATCTTCACCTTTGAAAATCATTTTGTTGATGATGGCTTCTCCGATTGTTCCATTTCCAAGGATTTTGTCCTTCCCATTGTTGATAATGTCTTTCTCTTGGAAATTCGTTGTGGTGTCGTCTTCTCCTTTGATCAAACGAAATGGTCATGTGATGTCTTCTTGGCGGTATGAGTTTTCTTCGATTATTATTCCGCCGGGTACCTAATATGACATTGTTTTGTGGTACCCTCAAGTGTTTGGGTCCTTTGGGATTAGCTTTGAGACTCTTAGGTCTCCAATAATAATTAGAGCCATTTCTAGCCCGACAAGTATTAACCGTGTGACCCGTTTTACCACAATAAAAATAAGTAGTAATTTTTGGAGCATAAAGACTTGATTTCTTTTCACATAATTAACAACACTAGGCTTATGATCAAGTCCTTGTTTCAATTTATCATAATTCATTTTATTGGTACTCAAGTTGGGTTTTAATAAATCCCTTTTCATGCAATTAATATCCTCAACAAGAGTACTATTTTCTTTTTCAAGGATTCTAACCTTATCAAGAGTGGTGGTGTGAGCACATGATAGTGATTCATAGGAGGTAAATAAACTATCCTTATCATTTTTCAAAACATTGAATTCCTTTTTCAAATTTTTGTACTTAACAAGTAAACTTTGGAATTCATTTTGAAGGTCATCAAAATCATTTTGCAAATCACTATAATCATTTTGTATAACAATATCATAGGAAGTAGAGGGTTTAAGACATACCTCGTTTTCTTCTTCGATGCCCATAAAACATTGTTCGACTACTTCATAGTTGGAAGTTGTAAAAGGCTTGTTCCTTAGATTTGACCTTGTATCCCTTTGAGAAGTAGATGCTTTTGAGTTGCTCCTATCATTTGCATATACTTCATGAATGGCTTCTAATTTTTGCCATACTCCATGAGCCGATCGAATTCATACGATATGATCAAATTCCAAATTGGTAAGTGAACAATATAAAATATTGAGAGCTTTACCATTTAAGGAGATGATTTTTTTTTCTTCATCATTGAGCTCCTTGAGAGCTTTGTAGGTGTATGGTGTGTCTTTCATCGGAATGGATTTCCCATTGATGACGATGTTCCAAATATCAAACCCGCAACCTTGTAAATAGCATTCCATTCTTTCTTTCCAAAATGTAAAATTTTTGGAATCAAATCGAGGTGGCTTGGTGGTGGAAGTGCCGGAAAGGTGAGCTTCATTGGTAGCCGATGATCGTTCGTCTTCACTCGCGATGTGAAATGACCTTGCCAAAGAGCTTGGCTTTGATACCACTTGTAAGTCCAAGCGGCTACGATAATCTAGAGGGGGGGTGAATAGATTATCTCCATCTTTTTGATTATGCCCTCTTTTTCGAATCAAATACGCCAAGACAAGAATAAAGGTGCGGAAAGTAAACAACACACGTCGATTTATAGAGCTTCACCCCACCTAGGGACTACGTGCTTTATCACCCCAGTATATCCGGGATGGGTTTCGAAAAAGAAAAAGAATTTTATTAATTACCACAATTAATACAAATTTAACTTACAACAACACCTTGAAGAGCACCACACTCTTCCTCAACACCACCTTTGAGATTACCACAATCTCTCTTGAAGATTACCACAATCTCCAACGGAACCTTGTGAAGATTACCACAATCATCAAACTTGAAGAATACCAAATTCTTCAACATCTCGACAAGAAGATTACCACAATCTTCTTACACTTAACACCTAGATCACCCAAGTATGTTCTTACCACAAGAACACTCACAAGGATATCTTATGTTGAATGATTACCAAAAATTCAAGATTACAACTCGATAATGAATTATACAATTGAGTGCAAGTGTAATCAAGAATAGCCTAGACCTCAAGAATGTAAAAGTGATAAGCAAGGCAAATTACAACAAAATAATGACAATATAAGACCAAGTGTTTGCTTGAGTATTTCTTGTTGTGTTGTATTGTTCTCTCTTGTTTGTTGTGCTTCAAATCTTCCTCTATTTATAGGAGATGATTGATCCTTGATAGGCTCCTCTTGGAATCTGATATCTACAAAAATATTGCAATTAAAATTAAGATTATAGCTGTTAAAAATCAATCCCACAATTTAAGGAAAAGTCATGTGCATTGACAACGGTTAGAATTTTCTTTGTCAAAACATAGGGCGACGTCGGTCGTGAGAAATAAGATTTGAAAAGAAGGCAGCAAAATTACAACGGGGAGACCGGTCCAGGGGGTGGTCGACCGGTCGCCCACCATGTGGACCGGTCACCCTGACCTATTTTGAGAGTCTCGTGAGTTCTGTTTCAAGAAACTCATTCACAGGTACCGATCGCCTTGACCGGTCGACCTCCGAAATGAAATGTTGTCCGATTTTTGTCGAAAATAAACCTAAAGAAATACTCCAAAAAATTAGTAAAAACATTTTAAACCGATCGGAAGTATTTTGGACAACATTAGAAATATAGTTTTGATGAAGTAACACATTAACACAAAATCATCAAAAGTGTTGTCCGATATAAACTCCAAGAAATACTCCGAAAAATAGTAAAAATATTTTAGATTGATCGGGAGTATTAGGACAACATATTGTTTCGATGTAAAAACCCATTGATACAAAATCATTAAATGTGTTGTCCAATTTTATCGAAAATAAACTTGAAGAAATACTCCGGAAAATATTAAAACCATTTTAAATCATTTAGGAGTATTTGGACAACCCTAAAAAAACATTGTTTTGGTATAAAAATAAAATCATCAAAATCATGATAAAACCATTTATCAAACAAGTACAACTAAAAACAATAACTGAAGAGAGAATATCGAACTCATGAAAACATGCTTACCCCAGGTATCAGTCAGACGAGCCTGCCCAACTGGTTTAGTCCTCTCAGCCGACAAAGGCACTTGCCCAGGAGGGGTCGACCCGGTTTGAGGTGGAATACCCTGATCGGTCATTACCGCCCTTTGCCCAACAGGAGTTGTGGGAGACAGGACGACTTGCTCGTCCCTAACCAGGCTGTGTTCCATCCCCGGGCCTCCTCTTCGCCCAACCAAAGGAGGATCCATCCTGCCTTGATCCTCCTTCTCGCCTCCTGAGACATCGGACAGCCTCCTACGCAGGCCGGCCGCTGCCAACTCTGTCTTAGTAACCAGAACTTGTATCTTCCTGTCTGGTTCGGGCACGATCTGGATATTTTCCAGACGATTCACGAAGGCCCTGGAGGACTACTCGAGGAGGGCCAATTGCGTGCGCAATAAGAAGAAATGAAAGGTCAATGACCAAAGAAAAAGAAAAGAAAAAAATTCAAAACAAAGAAAAATGCTTACAGAAATCAAATCGAAAAGTAAGTGGTGGGGAAAGGAACGAGCTCCCCCGGCCAGACTTCCAGTCCCCCTCGACCCAGAAACACTTGTCCTTCCACTCTTTGAGGGACTGTGGAAGGCCCAAAACTAGCCCATCAAGGTAGCCGGGTCGGGTCTGCACGTAGTACCATCCCGAAGGGCGTCCTTAGGCTCCGGGGTTGGACATCCAGAGAAAAAGCTCGTTTATCCTTCGAAATATGGGCGCGGGTACTTCTCTTTCGAAAAAAGCACCAACAGCCCTAAAATCCAACCCCAATTCACCGGATGCACCTGAGATAGGGGCAAGTTCCACTTCCGGAACCACTTCATTATGAAACGAGGCAACGAAAACCTCAGCCCGAACTTTAGGTTGTGGGAATACATGGCAATGCACCCTATCGGCGGATGCTCAGGCACCTCGGCAGGGTCCGGACACAAAAAACACACTGTCGAGGGAATCATGTATTTCGAGTGCAGTTCCTCTAATTCCCTCGGCATTATCATGCTCGTCTGCTCGTTTTGGACGGTCCTAGTCCAATCTTAGACTACATTCAATAGGGGTGGCAACCCTGCCTCGGGTCCCCGTGATGGTGCCCATCACGCTCCGAACCGCCTGCCCGGGGAACCTCAGCACCGGCCTCCTCCGAGCCCCTAACCTCCTCACGATCATCACAAGGAGAATCCATAATCTCAGTAGATCTGTTCGAATGATTGTCTGAGTGCCCAACCTCTTCGCCCGACTCCTCTTGAGGTAAACCCAGCTTGTACACTTGACCTTCCCAGAATATTATCACCGGAGTAGGGTATAAGATCACGTGCTTCTCCTCAAGTGACACCTCTGCCTCAGGACTCTGTTTTGAACTGGAAAGATCTACGAAAATTGGATTTGCTGGTGGAATCTCTCTTTTTGGAAAGGAATTAACAGAAGGATCAAATGGGGGATCCTCTTTTTCAACCTCAACATTACGGTTTTGATTGTGGCTATCCTTGGAACCAGACATGTTTTTTGAAGGAAAAAGCAAAGAAAAGATGAAAGAACGAAGAAATTTGAGAAAATACCTAATTATTCTCGATTCTTGTACTCTAAACTGACCTGAAAATCCTGCTCGGCCTTTGTGGATGCTGCTCGGAAGAAGGTAGATGCGAAAGTATGAAATGAAAGAAGAATGGGGTATTTATAGGTTAACTTCCCTCGGAAGTAACACTCCATCCCAACAGGCACGTCTTTTCAAAATCCAAAAGTCGCAGGAAATGTCACGTCCCCGCCAGAATACCGTCGTTGTCTCCCCATTTCTGCTCGAGAATAGTCCAACAACCGAATGCCACGTGTCTGCCATCATCACTCCCAATTAATGCGCCGTTTTCAGCATTAAATGACGAATGACCGCTGTCAATGATTGAAGACTTTTAAGGTTTCTTTTCAAAAGCTCGTGATTAGCATTAAAGTTTAAATCCGATTTAAAATAAATTTTCTCCTCGGAATTAAACTTGGGGGCCATTGATGACGCCCGAACCGAGTTGAACCAAAGCAATACCACGTGGCCATCCAGCCAACTAAGATGACACCGACCAGGATGACTCTGATGACGTACGCCACCGAGCCTGATAATGTAAGCTATCGAGTTGATGACGTGGCACAAATCGAGCTCGTCTCAGCAGAACTACATCAAGTAGTTACCCAAACGGGCACACTGCTGAGCAGAACCAACAAAAGGAGAGCAGCCCAAGATGACATCAGTCAAACGGTCAAAAGAACATACCCATAATAAAATAAGTCCTCAAAAGCAATAATATTCCCTCAAGGTCAGCAAGATTCTCCCAACACATGGCTACTCCCACGCGCGCCGAAAATAGCACCATTATTTTAATATATAGCAACCAATCAGTCAAGTAGATACACCCTACAAGATACGCCCTACAAGGGACAAGTGTCCCACTACCAATACAATACAATAATGATTAACCCATCATTGGGTATAAAAGGAGCCTCATGGATTGTAATGAGGCAGGATGAAAATAGGACAAGAAAAGATAGAAAATAGGAGAGTAGAAAAAAGAGAGTGAAAGAAAGACCAAGAAATTGAATTGTAATACTGTAAGCCGACCAGACACGCTCTGCTAGGTAAACTTAATAAAAAGGCCGAATTAGCCCTTGTTTGATAGTCTTTCATTTCAATTTACTCCCCATGTCATTAAAACTCCTTGTTTTCCTTTGTTGACCCAAAAAGCACGTCAACACCCTCTTGCCTTGCAATTGGCCATAGTAGTGTAAGAAGATAAAAAAAATTCATTTTTCATCTTCTTCATTCTCTCAAAATCTCCTAACTCTCTCTACACTTTCTACCTTTTTTTCCTCTTCTTAATCTCTTAATACTTAGCCGAAAACACAAGAAATCCTTTCATTTTCCTCCAAAAATTCGAAATACATCACTATAAGGTAAGAAAAATCTCTTCTTTTATCTTCAATCCATTTCTCAAAATCTTTAAGCCTATCTCTTTTCTTTACTAACTTGATGAATTTTTCTATTTTGAGGTATACTTTGAGGCTCTCATCTTGAAGGGCTTAAGGAAGACAAGAGTTAACAATTAGCTTGAAGAGGACCTTCAAGCCATTTGTAGAGACTAAGACAACAAGGTACAAATTGAGGTTTATTACCACCTTTTTCTTTTCCCTTTTTTGATTTCAAATTTTAACACCAAATATGGTTTTAGAAAATAGGGACTGACCTTGGGAGCTTGAATCAAAGGTGTTAAGGTTTCTAGAAAACACTCCGTTTTAGGCTCAATTTACAAAACTACGCAAGATAAGTATAGATTTCTTGACCCTTACTCTAATCTCTTCTTTCTTACCTCAAATCCTTCAAATCCTAACTCCAAATTCTTAAAATTTTGACCCTTAGGGGCTACCTTAAGGTGTTGAGGTCGAAATTTCCAAGAGGTAGGAAGAAAGTACCATTTCTAGACTCACCAACCAAAACTACTATGGTGGGTAGAAAATCCTTTTTAAAAACTCAAGTGATCTTGAAGTGATCTTGTAAAAAATTGCATGTAGTACTTTGAAACTAGCATAATATATGGAAATATGTATTTCATATGTATTTCAAGTTTATATGTCCAACAATTCCATAAAAATATGCTTAAAGTTCCAATTTTGCAAAAATAGGCGCATGCATGTACAAATCTATGGATTACTTGATGAATTCTTGAATGATATATTGTACTTGAAATTTCATGTTTTATTGGATTTATATTCTATAAAATTCAATTATAAATGAAAATTTACACTATTGGACCTTATATGCAAAATTGGCAAAATTGGATGACTAAATTGCAAAATATAAAAACTATGGGATGCCTCTGTAAAATTTCGAATATGGGATTGTATTACATTTAAAATAAGATATTTTAACATAATAATAAAGTTCTAAAGATTTTGAGATGACAAAAATCAACCCTTGAAAGTGTTTTGAGTAATTTCCAAAAATCAAAGTGTTAACTTGTGTTAACTAAAAATGATATTTTTCAAACTGTACAAGGACCCTTCTGTAAAAATTCAAAATTTTTAACTTGTGTTAACTGAAAAACTCATATTCTGAGTAATTTCCAAAAATCAAAGTGTTTTGAGTAAAGAAATCAATTTTTAAAATTTTGAAGACTAATACCAAACTCAATGGCCAAAAACGAAATTTCCAGGATTAATATAGCCCATGTACCTAGAAAAATCACTTAAATTTAATTTTATAACAATTTGAACCCAAGATTCAAATTTCATAATAAATAGATCCCAAATAAGCCTTAAGGGTCAAAAACTCAGAAATTGGACTAGAAATGGAATTTTCAAAAGTTAAGGGACTTAAACTAATACTTTTTCAAAACTGCTTTTGTCCATATAAGCCTCTGTTATAAGTGATATTTTAAAATTGGAATCACATCAAAAGCTCTTTCGGTTTGTCAGAACCAAATATTGTAAGTTCGGGGCCAAAAATGATAATTTTGATAAAAAGAGGACCAAATCGGAATTTCTCAAAAACTCGACCCCAAAATCTTTAAAAACATGATTCTCTAGACAATTTGGAGAATTTAAGAACTGACCTTATATTTTTCCGAGGTTGAGACCAAAACTTATTCGATTTCAAACCCGATAAATACTAGTTTTTCCAAAATGGGGCTACTTATAGAATTTTTTTTTTGTCAAGGAACTCAAATTAATTATTACCATGTTATAGCCCTGGAACTTTCTAACTTATATATTTAGTTATAAAATTTTAGTTTTCTTAAAAAATTTCGTACCTTAACGGACTCCTTACCAAATTTTACGCATTACGCGTGGCGACTTTCTTTCTTATAACTATTTGAACTTTCAACGAGGTTAAAATCTTCCGCATAATATACCAATCCATCAAATCAATCGAAGATTAGTTATCCTCCCAATAATTAACTTCATTTAATATAATTACACCATCTACACTGATAAACATTCGTGTATATAATTTTCACGTACTCACACTTGTATGGTTTTCGATTAATTTGCATATTATACTCGACTGCCTGGATAACATATTATAACTGTGTGAATCTACTTTCTTGAATCAACTTGGTGTGTCGAACTCACAGTCGGAGTGGACCAGTCGGGGAATGGAACCGAGTAGCTCGGCTGCTATTCTATTTACCAACCCCATTGTCCTAATCCCATCACTGCAGAAAGGAGTGTCCAATGGGAGAAGTGGGCCATAGACTTGAGGTATAATCATGATTATGACAATTTGGGCCTAATTAGCTCCACTGTGGATTTGTCGTGCCTAGGAGCGATAAGGTGATTGGTCCTTGTGCCAACTTGCTCGGGGAGTTACAAGAAAGAACGAAGGAATTATTGTCTGATCTACACGATTCTGGATTTACTCGGACCGTATTACTTGTTTAGGCTGGCGTTACAATTCCGTACGCAACTACTACTTGACTCGCTTGAATACCATTCATGGTGCCTGAGTGTTCACGAACTGTTTTCAACTAGTTATGTATAAAACTATATTATTTTGAATATCACGCTGCTTGTGAATCGTGTGTTACGCACGCATCATAAACCATGCATTCTTCATATAAATATTTTCTTGCATCTATATAAGCTACACTTACACACGAATACCCATCCACAGAGAATTTTTATCTCACCCCCGCTTTTTCAAATGACCAGATGGTGATGGTCCATACGTTGATGACGTGGACGAGGAAGATCATACCATGGAATGATTCATATCCCTGTCCCATCCCGACTTTTGAAGATTTCCTCTACTTCTAGCTTTATGTTGGACTCTTTTTTCTTAAGCTTGTAACCTAAGGGCGTATGAACCTTGAACAATGTTAAGTGTTTATTTGGGTTGTACTTTTGGAACTACTTTGTCATGTTGTCGGACTGTAACTTAAATTCCGCTGCGATATTAAACTTTGTTTGGGTTGATTTTGATGAATGACTCCCTATTTAGGTATTAATATGTTATGAATCCTTTATTGACTCGATTTATTTGGCTTATCAACTGGTTTAAGTTATTGATCATGTCATGGTCCCATTTGGGGTGTGACATATAATATTATTATGAGGCTTATTTAATACTTGTGTTTTTGGACATGTCATGTCATGGTACATTTGTAGATGGGAAGTCTAAGCTAGTAGCTGTAAGTATAATTGTAGAATACTTTTAAATTATTTATAAATATCTTATTATGGTGTTTTGTAATGTAAGTTAATATTTTTTGCAGGAGCAGGTGGAAACTCATTTATCTGTTGCACCGGAGGCCAGAGAGGAGCCCACAAAGATGAATGAGATTTCCCTCGACATTGTTGGGATGAAGAAATAGCGGGTCTCCAGGGCCTCGGCACTCAGGCACATTTGTTCACCAACATTGGTGGTCCAAGCGTCCCTCCTACCATTCTACCATTCGATGAGGAGGCATTGAGGAGACAAGTCACGTAATAGGTGACCGAGCAGGTCAGTTAGCAGATGACCGAGCAAGTTATGCAACAGGCTGAGCAGATGGCGGCTATGTGACTGTAGTTGGAGAAGGAGCGTCATGAGCGTATTCAGTTGCAGTCACATATATCGGAGTTGGTATATACGTATGATGATGGAGTCGCACCACCCGGGACAGATGCCTCCTCCTTGACATCCATGCACAAATTGGACAAATTTTATAGACTTCTGTATTTTATGTTTTGTATTATATATGGACGTATTGCATTTTCTATAACTATAAATGATTGGGCCGGATTTTTTGTGTAACATATATTATATTGGCTATTGTTGATATTTTATATGGTTTATGTCAATGAATATTTTTAATTTGAACGTGAATTGTTATTATAGGTTTTTAATTATAAAAAATAAAAAATATTAAAAAATATTAGAACAATAGCGACGGATATAATCCATCGCTATTTGCCAATATTAGCGACGAAACTCCGTCGCTAATATTAAAAACCAAACTTAAATGACGCAGCTTCGCGATGAATTATTCCATCACTAAATATAGTGACGACGTTGCTAATGTATCATCCATTTTGTTGTTTCAATTCATAATTGGTGATAGATTGTTATCAACTAAAATCCATCGCTATTTAACGAAGGATATCGTTGTCCGTCACAAAGAAATTAACGACGAGTTGGATAAAGACGAAAAATAATTGTCGCTAAATAATTTAGCGAGGGATTTTTTGGGTTTAGCGACGGGAATTTCCATCACTATTTTGCATAAAATGAATCAAGGGCATTCATCTAATGCAAAAACCATGAAAATTTACTAGATTACCCTTAATGCCAATCAATTACTCCCTCACTTCCTAAAATTAAGGATAAAATATAAGCCATTAATTTTCTTTTTTCCAACGGTTTAGATGAGTCTCCACGGTGTCACCCCAGTATATGGGTATTATTTGATTCAAACCTTATATATATATATATATATATATATATTGGGGGAGGATCCAATGAGACCATATTTTATGTTGAGACAATGTGATCGATCTCAACCATCCTGTATACACATCAAAGACTAGGATTAATATAGGATAATAATACATTAACCAATTAATTAAATTCCCAATAAGGGTAAAATTGTCTATCAAAACATGTGGGGACCGTCCAAGATGGAATTAGTTATGGAGAGAAAGAGAGATAATCACATGCTGCTACCATGAATTAAGGATTCAGTTATAGGGAGAGAGAAAATCACGATCCTCTTTCCAAAAAATGAAAATCCTCTTTACTGGGAATTTAATAAAGTTAGAAAATGAAAATGAAAATCACATGCTGCATAGTTAGAGTTGTTATAATGTATATATTATATAAATATGCTGCATATGATTCGTGTATGTGCTCTGCGTTGATTATATTGCATATATTTAACATATATTTACTGCATATTTAACACTATTATACTACATGTTTAACATATATGTACTGCATATTAAAATTATCAAACAAAAATATGTGGGGACCGTGAATTAAGGAATCAATTATAGAGAGAGAGAATCACACTCATTTATTATACTATATATTTAATATATATTTACTGCATATTTAACACTATTATACTGCATGTTTAACATATATGTAATGCATATTAAAATTGTCAAACAAAAGCATGTGGGGACCGTGAATTAATGAATCAGTTAGAGAGAGAGATAGAGAGAGAGAGAGAGAGAGAGAATCACGCTCATTATTATACTATATATTTAACATATATTTACTGCATATTTAACACTAATATACTGCATATTTAATATATATGTAATGCATATTAAAATTGTCAAACAAAAACATGTGGGGACCGTGAATTAAAGAATCAGTTATAGAGAGAGAATCACGCTCATTATTATACTATATATTTAACATATATTTACTGCATATTTAACACTATTATACTGCATATTTAACATATATGTAATCCATAGTAAAATTATCAAACAAAACATGTGCAGACCGTGAATTAAGGAATCAGTTATATGGAAAATGACTAATATACCCTTATTCGAATTAAAATAAAAAAACGCTTAAAAATCAATTAAATCTCTGCCTTTGAAAAAATTAAATAAATGGACAGGATTAGTCAACACTGTCTTACCCCAGGAATGTGATCTCATTTGATCCAAGCCCTATATATATTATATTCTTCTACTCCATTTTGTAATTTATTTTAGATTCATAACATGTGTTAATGAGAAAAAAATTTTATTATTGAATTTTTAGACGAAATTTAATTAAAACTATGAAACTTAAATGGAATATAAAAAATAGAAGAGAATATTTGACTTTGGGTGAAGTTTAGCTTAAATATCATTTAAAGCATAAGATGCTAAAAACATACATCCTCCCTAAAGCATGCAAATAGTTGGGCTTAATTGCAAATTGAGGACACTATATATACCCTAGTGGCAAAAAAAATGACATTAAGTTTGCGGGCTTTCAGTTTAGGACAGTAACTTAAAAAGTTTGGTGAATTGAGGACAAATTAAACCCGAATGGCCCAATTCGAGCTAATTGCCACTTGGACCTCAGTATCGAGCCCGAAATGTCCAAATTTAGGCTAACTGCTTGTGTCACGTAAAATAAGTTTACTCTTTAGTGAAGGGGCCCGAGTTCGAGTCTCTGCAATAACAGTTCGAATTCTTTTTAAAAAAAAAAAAAAAAAGCTTGTGTCACGTAAAATATGTCTAAATTTTTTTTTGAAAATTGCAAATAAATCTAAAAATCTTAAACCAGATTACAAATTTAAAAATTTAATCTGAAAAATATGATAAATAAAATTATAAAAAATATTTAATAAGTCTAAAAATAAATAAATGAAGTTTGACAATGTGAAACAAGGTTTAAAAAAAATATTTAATACATGCAAAATCACCGAATAAATTATAAAATTATTTGAATAAATCCAAATAAACATTATTCATCAAATCTAGTATTTATCTAAAATTTTAAACATTAATTAAAATAATTTAAAATTACAAATTAAAATTTTAAAGTACTTAAATAAATCCATAAATATAATTGAATCCGAGAAATTATTTTAGTCACATTCAAAAAAAATAGCTTTTTATTTATTTAAGTATTTTTCAAATATTAGTTTGTAATTTGAAATTAATTTAAATAATGTTACATTTTTAATAAAAAAAATAGATGTACTAAATATGTTTAGAATTTATATTGATAGTTCTTGGATTTATTAAAATAATTTCAAATTTTATTTTATATTTTTTAATATATTAAATAACTTTTTAAATGTTATTTCACATTTTTAGATTTAATTTAGTCATTTTAAGATTTATTAAATAAATTTTAACAATTTTATTTTTGTATTTTTCAGATTTATTTTTATATATTTATATTTTAATTTTTAATGTGTAAATTCTTAGAATAATTATCACATTTATTTTTTATATATTTATATTCTAGTTGTTAATTTGTATATTTGTAAATTAGTTTTAAGATTTCCATATTTATTTGTAAATTTTTAAAGTAATTTTAAACTTATTTTACATGACATAGGCAACTAGCATAAATTGTGGTAATTCGGGCTGAATTTATCCTCAATTCGCTATAATTTTAAAGTTATTGTATAAATGGTAAACCCGCAAATTTAGTGTCTTTTTTTCCATAAGGGTAATTATTGTCCTCATTTTGCAATTAAGCCCAAATGGTTGGAACCATATCTTTCACGAATTAAATGTAAATACTAAGACATTCTCATTCTATTAATAAATATTACTGTAATGGTTTACATCCATTAAAGAAAAAAATAACATTAAGAAATAATTTATCTTTTTGTTGTTTCTAAAAAATGTTTCTTCAGATATAACATCCTCGATTGTCGTGTCTCATGTACTACTTTTAAAGAGTGAAAACGTTAAATTTACTATTAGAACATTTCCGTACAACTATATACAAATTCAAAGTTTCAAAAATGGACATCAAAATTTGAATAAACTTATAAAGTAGCATTATTTTTGTTGGTTCAGTACTATGTGAAAACCTTTGTAATTAAAGAGCTTTTAACTATTGTGGATCTAGATAAAAAAACAATATTCTCTCTCAAATCTACTATTTATTTAAAGAGTAGGGTATTTTTTTTTAAAATTATGTGGACAGAATCTGACCCCTAAAAAAGTTGTTTGAGGTTTTTCATAGTGGAGAAAGATTTGAGGTTTCTATTTTTTTTTTTTTTTTTTTTGATAACTCGCCTTCCTGCGCTTACGCCGACTACGCCGAGACAACATTTCCGCTCCTCATTTGCCGCCGCCAAGGTAAACTGCGGGATGTGCACGCATCTGGCCGGTGTTCGATGAGGTCTGGCGACGTACAACCAGATCCTCCAGGGTAAAGAGAACAATTATGTTCGACCCCAATCTACTAATAACGATCTCTCCCCGAATCGAACTCACACGGATCTATTCAAGATGAGTTCCCACCAAATCTTCACTAAAGACGCATATGCCCGGGAGCAATTTGATGGAGAAGGGATATGAACTCCTCGACCTCCACCCCACAAACAATTTGATGAAGAGGATTTCAACCCCGACCTCCATCCCACAATCTTTGTGGTGGCGGAAAATCTTTTGGTTGAGGTTTCTAATTTTAGATAGACAATGAGTGACATGCGAAACGACGACCACAATAAGACCAGAGAAAAAAATTTATAATTATGGATGCTCTTAGCATTATTCAACCTCGTCCATCCAATATATCTTCAACTATTTTGTACAACAAGCAAAGTCAAAAAAAAAAAAAAAAAAGAGGGAACAAAGAAAAATCAAACTCACTATTAAACTTTCGCAAAAAAAAACATATCCACTTTCAACAACGTATTGTTTGGCTTGACTCATGACTCATATTCACAATAAAGCAAACAAATAAAAATAAAATAAAATAAAATAAAATAAATGCCAAAGACAGCCTACAATTCTTAATGGACGCGACAAGAAAATGGCATGCCCTTCGTTTGTGATAACTATGTTTATTACCACCAGTTTATTACCACCAGTTAGGTCTGCTGTCAGATGGTCTAACGGATATAGGTTGTTAGACGGAGCCCCACCAACTAACCCAAATCCAACCCAACAATTGACCCGATCTAATCCGCGTGATTTTTCCCATTTTCAGCCCTAGCCCTCAAATCAAATCTTCAATCTCAAAAGAAAAAAAAAAAAGAAAATCTTCAATCTCCAGCACCACTGTCACCTTCTCCATTGCCGCACCAAATTATTTCCTTTCATTTCCAATTCAATGGCCTATGACAGCAACCACAAATCTTTATCATCAAGAAATCAACAACAACAATTGGTCTCTGCTATGATCAGGCGAGGCTTCATTTCTAACCCCTTTCTCTCTCCTTCCTACTCCAACTCTCTCTCTCTCTCTCTCTCTCTCTCTCTTCTCTCCCAGTTTCCGGGCCCAAGCCAGCCCGAAACAGAGCCCAGGAGCCGCTAGATCGTCGATCTTTTGGGTCAAAGCTTCGACATGTGCAGCTAGTGTAACCACTGCATCTGCATTATAAACACCCGTTGTTCGTTAAGTTTACCTCGTGACGGATTGCCATTGATAGCCATTCATGGCCATTCCTCTATCGATCTTGGGCGCTTCCGGTGTTTTATTGTTCAAAGTTCCCCCCCGCCGCATCAATCATTTGCCTTGTTGACGAGAGTAGCCTATTGTAAAATGTTTGGACTTGCATCCAAACGGGGAGGCCATGATGTGGGCATTTCCGCAGCAATTCCTTGAATCTCTCCCAAGTGTCGTACAATGTCTCATCATCCTCTTGAGTGAATGAAGAGATCTCATTCCTCAATCGTGCGGTCTTTGCCGGTGGGAAATACTTCAAAAGGAATTTTTCTGCCATAATATTCCATGTTGTAATCGTTCCTTTTGGCAAAGTATTTAACCACTGTTTTGCTCGTTCCCGAAGAGAAAATGGGAATAAGCGTAGGAGGATGGCATCATCGGAGACCCCGTTGATTTTGAAAGTGTCGCAAATTTCAAGAAAATTCACGATGTGATTATTGGGATCTTCATCTGGTAGACCGTCAAATTGGACAAGCTGTTGCACCATTTGAATAACGTTGGGTTTAATTTCAAAATTGTTGGCGGCAACAACGGGCCTTACAATGCTTGACGTCGTGCCATCCATGGATGGCTTGGCGTAATCGTACATAGTTCTTTGTTCATCCGTCATGGCAAAATCTTTGATTTCGTCTATATCCTCCTCGTAGTCTGTATTAATGCTTTCCTCCGTGTTACTACTGGCGATTTCGCACTTCCTACCTCGACGACGAGTAGGCATGCACTGCGATAAATAAAGATGATAAGAATAATACAAGACTTACAAATATAGATAAAAAGAAAGATAATGTAAAAATAAAAAAAAAATGATTAAATTAACAAAAATAAGGCGTTCTTAATATTACAATCCCCGGCAACGGCGCCAAAAACTTGATGGCTCAAAAGCTACCTTTAAAACCGTAGGCAAGTGCACCTATCGTTTTATAGTATAGATTATTGAGTAGCGAGTGTCATTCCTACGAGGATTGTAAGTACTAATAATTACCGTCTTTTTGTTATTTAATCTAACAATTTTCAGAGTTTTTGTTTGATGAAAAAGGAAAACAAATTATAAATTGTAAAAATGAAGGAAGATTTGTAAAATAAGAAATCAAGAGATAGAAATGTGTTTGAATGTAAATCCCTCTAGAATGTTTTTGTGATTTGACAAGTTAAAAATACAACCGTAAGCCCTTAAGCAAAAACCAACCTCTTTTAATAAAATCTCATATCTTGTGGACCGTAGAAATTCCCAATTTAAGTTAAACCCTTTCTCAAGGCGAAAAACTTCCAATCTCAAGTTGATTAACTGAAATCTCTTTCTAGTTAAAACCCCCAAGACAACATTATAGCGATTTGTGAATTCTCATATTAGGTTTGACCCTAATCCAGAAGATTTATGTCGTCCTATATCTAGGATTGCATGCAACTCTTTTCACTTATATAGGTTCTATTTCACCATGAATCTCTCGATTTCCCGGATGAAAAATAAACTTCAAATCAATATTGCGCATATATCAATTCGAATGAACGAAGCATAATATAAGTGAATCACACAAAATATGAAGATTTTATTAAAAAACATACACACCTTAATCACAAATCCATTCTAGAGTTCATTACATTCAAACACTAGGAGTTTAGCTACACATGATTTTGACCAAAGAATAAATTACACAAGAAGATTTAAGTGTTGTAGACATGGTGTACTTATCTTTCTCAAAATCTCAATTGACTTCTTTCTTGATTGATGATGTTGCTCCAAGCCTTCTTCTCCAATATTGCCCCAAGCTTTCTCCTCCAAGACCCCTTGATCCCAATTCTACTTAATGAAATGAATACAATGAATATTTCGTGAGTATCTAATGAATGCCTCTCCCAACTTCAACCCTTGGCTTTTATAGGCAACCAATACATTGATAGTACTCTCTTTTGTTAAACAATCACCCCCACTTTCATTGTTGGTTGGTGAATTCTTGTACTCAATTGATGATTGAGGGAATATGGGGACATGTTGCAGCAAAATTAGGTATTAAAGGTGTATAAAAGTGGTCAAAAAGCTTGGTAGGTGAGTTTTCCATAATTTTTGCATGGAAAAGTTGCAGAAAAGTGCCCCGGACACGCCCGTGTCGCCCAGAACGGTCGGGCCGTGCTGTTTTATCAAACAGGGAATCAGGGAGACATGGTCGTGCTTCCCAACACGGCCAGGCCGTGTCTCGGACACGGCCATGTTGGGGAACACGGCCCGGCCGTGTCGGAGGCTGTTTTGTGCGAAAAAATCGAGTTTTTAGCTCCCGGCGGAACACGGTCGTGTTGCCCGACACCCCCTGCCCGTGTTGGACCAAAAAGGCCCCGAAATGACGCGTTTGGCTTGGAATTTCGAGCGTTTTTGCATCCTTAAACTCTCCGGTATGTTTTGACATGAATCCATGGTCCGAAATTTGCCAAAATTAGCCCCGAATGGTCAATCTACATCAATAAAAGCACCTCGGAGTAATATGAACTATGTACAATCAAGAATTTACAAAACTAACAATAAAATAACTCGAATTCTACTCAAATATACACATAAAACATGCATAAAAAGACCCTTATCAAGTTGAGTTGGAAAAATATATATCTTGAGAAAAATGATTTTTAGATAAAATTGGGTTGGTGAGTTGCAAGTCTGTGCTCGTAAATTCTATTTGCTCAAGTCAAGTCACTTAATCCAATTTTTTCATACCCTTATCAAAGAGTCAACATTACAACCAAATGAAAGTCCTTTTAGATTCTTAAGTTGTGCACACAAAAATGGTAGAGGTGTTAAGATAATTTGCAAGCATATGATAGTTCTACTTTCACTGAATTGATTTTGAGCGTAAACACTTTCCATACACTTTGAGAGTGAATGATACACTACTACTACTTGTGAGTCGCGATGTCAAATACCCGAGAGAGTATTAATTATGCCGAACCTATAAATGATGACTTCTTGATAATGAATTGCATGATTTACTTAAATATGGAGTCGAATGAGATTTAATGTTTATAGTGTTCTTGTGTGTTCTTTGTACCCATTGACAGTATTTTTTTAAATTTGCTCGAGGAGGAGCAATGCTTTAAGTATGGGGGATTTTTGATACATGTAAAATATACATGCATTTGGGGGCTTGAAATGATATATAATTGATACATTTGTATGTATATTTAGTATGTTTTACTTGGTTTTCTTAGAAATGCATGATACTGCGTATTCTTGTAATTTTTACAGGAAACGAAGCTTAATTGAAGAAATCACAGTTGAACGGCCCGGATATGATTGACGAGTGCAAAGAGAAGATTGAAAAGACGAAGAAATCGGACAAAACTAGTCACACGGTCGGACCGTGTGAGAGCCACACGGTCATGTGACCTGCCCGTGCGATGATGACATGTCCGTGTGAAATTGGGAATAAACAGGGGACGAACACAAACCACATGGCCGGACCGTGTGAAGCCACGCGGCCGTGTGGGCTGACCATGTGAAGCTACACGGTCGGACCGTGTGATGAGCTGTGGCGGATTTTTGTATCCTTTTCCCATTCAAACTCTACAAGTGATCTCTCCAAGCACCTGTATAAAGGACCTAAGAGCTGCACGAAAATTCATTCATCCATACACCATATAACACACCAAAATACACAGGAATACAAGATCAAAGGTCTTCTAAGAGAGGGGGCTAGGTTACGAAGATCACCACAATGCCTTTCACATCTACGGAAGCACAAGAGCTTCAAAGGCTTGGAAGGTGAATCCATCCTGATAAGAAGGAATTTTCTTTCTTAGTTTAGATCTCTTGTATGTGCTTAAATGATGTCACAATATTGATTCCAAGTTTGTCTATGAATTTGTAATCAATGTTTGGCTAATCTTTTGGATCTTATGGCATAATCAAAACTGTAGATTCATGTTAAATCTTGATTAATTATTTTCTTAATTAATTCATGTGTTCTATTTTATGAATTCGAGTGCTTATTCTTAATTGCTTTTTATCTGATCAATATTTAGCATGTCATATTTGTTAGTGCGAAATTCGAAAGAGGAGTTCTAATAAAGACGGAAATCGAATCAGACAAAAACGGGTGTAACGAGTCGAGAGACCTACAACTGTTTGTGGGGAATCATTCAATTCATAGATCTTTTGGGAGTTAATAATAGTTGTATCGAGTCAGGAGACCTACAATTGTTATTAATCTACTGTTTATATGCCGCCCGGGAGGGAGAATAGACTAACTTAGGAATTGAACCCATAGAATTGCATTAATTGGTTTTGTTAAACATTAATTGGACTTAATATTGAAGAAACATGTTGAGATTATGTGTCTAAGGTTGCTTCCGTGGTTGTTGAAAATACTTGTGGGGTTCGCAAATTTATTTATTTTTCTTTTTATTTTTGATTTTTCTAAAAAACACTTCATATTCGGTCGCTTCAACAAATTTGGAATGCGATGTTATTATAACCTAAGTGTTTCGTAGTCAATCCCTAAGGAAAATGACCTTGCTTGCCATTATTCTGTAAAGTACATTGTACACTTGCAGTATAGAGATCCAAATATTTTTGGCGGATACCAATGCAGGTCATAAAGATTGATTCCGCGAATGACTCTTACCCAATCTTACCTCAGGATTCGCTTCAAGTTTCAGCGAAGGCAGTTTCCTTTGATTGTGTCTTATGCCATGACGATAAACAAAAGCTAAGGACAATCTCTCACTAATATCGGTCTACACCTGAAAAACTCAGTTTTCAGTCATGGCCAACTATATATTGCAGTTTCTCGAGTTACCAATCGTAAGAGACTGAAAATATTAGTTTGCAGCGACGATGCGTCAAATAACAAACAAACAACTAATGTTGTATACAAAGAAGTATTTCAAAATTTGTAATTTGTAATTTTATACTTATGTATTTTTCTTTTTTTAAGTTTTGTATTTTGTTACATTATATATAGATTATATATTTTATTGTTATTCAATTTATATAGCAACACCACACTTTGAAAATACTCCCGTGCATCGCACGAATAAAAAACTAATATTAAATAAAAATATTATATGGGACGTGACGGACACGGGGCGGGTATTCACGGGGTGGAGGTGATATCCAGACTTGCCCTGCCCCGCCACGGGTCACAGGACGGGGCTCCCCAAATGGGGCGGGGCAGGTACCCATCGCGGCGGGTCGTGTTGCCATCCTTAATTATAAGTTGATCATTCAACAACCTGATTTGAATCATGTAACTTTGAAGTAATCTTTTATTGTTTTACTTGGGAGTGCAATTTTAAAATCTGAAAATGAAATTCTTTTTAACTTTTTCCCTTGGGTGAGAGGGCATCAAGTGGACTAAAATGTGGGATTGAGGGATATTTTCATGTGATGGGGTTCAAAAACCCACGTTACATTTCACAACCATAATAAATAATAAATACATTTTTTTTTTTTAAAATAATCCATGATTCTGTTAAATCTACCTCCAACATCGGCATCTACCCCAACCACAGTCTCCATTTCCAAATAGAAAATATTGTCTTGATATTGAAAATGGAAGCCGTGATCCTTTTAAGTTTCTTATTTGTTTTCATTATTTAGTTTGATTCGATTTTCAGTGCAAGTCTTTAATGAGATTGAATATAATACGCTAAATTGTTATGTACTAAATTGAAAATTAGAAAAGGAAAACGAATAGCCTAGTAAAAAGTACATCTTACGTAGTCCAAGAGTCCAATACTCGTGTACATAGGACTAGTAACAATTTTAAGTTTCTTAAAAATGAAAAACAATCTCCGATTTCTGATTGTTTTGTTTTCTTCCGATTTTGACCAAATTTACGGAGTTTTTGCTAAATGTTTATCCTATGTTATCAATTTTATCCGACTTTGAGTGATTCTTGATTTTCTACACGTACATAATTTAGACATAATTTGTCACTATTAAGTTTTTGGTAAGCGTATGGTAAACTAATAATTGTTGTCCCTTGCAACATATCTTTAGTGACAACTTCGATACTATTACTTATTGTATTTTCACTAATGTTTTTTTTTATATAGTAAACTTTTGTTCTTCATTTAACTAAAGTAATACAAGTTACACTTTAATCTTTAAAATGCTAATGTGAGTTGTGAAAAGAGATGAGATTTCTAGGCTGTAATTGATTGTGTTTTTATTCCTTTTCATTACATTTTCTGAAAGAATAATGATGACTTTTTTTTTTAAAAAAAAGTGAAAGTTGGATGTGTAGATAAAAAGTAATGATTGTGTTGATGAGATAAAGAATTTTTTAGAGATGTTGATTGTTTGAGAAAATTTTTGTGGAAATAATATTGTAAAATATAATGCAAGAAAATCGAATAAAAATAAAAAAATTGAACAAAAAATAGGCAATATGGGTCTCATTTTATATATTTTATTATCAAGATTAAGAGAAAAATAATAAAAAAAAATAATAAATTAAGGAAATTATCAAATTCTCTATATGAATAGGGGGAAGAGCGAGAAATAAATAGTATAATTATGTATTCAGAAGTGTGAGAAAGAAAGAGAAAAATGAGTTAATTTTGGAGAGAAATGATATTTTCTTTGAAAATTTTTCATTTTTCTCACAAACAATCACATATTCTAAATTTTTCACTCAAAAATGAAATTATGGGAAAAATTCTCACAACCAATCACAACCTTAATTTTCTTATGTTGTTGTTAGATAAAAATACATCACATATTTTTTTTTTGGCCAAATCATGACAAAAATATTTTGTTAAGTAATTGGATAATAATTTTACTTACTCAAATGCATTAAAGTATGCATGGTGGATTCACGAGACCTTCTCGGCCTCGGGCGCCCCAGTTTTTTTTATCCCTTCAGAAAGAAAATATAAAAAAATATATATATTTTTTCAAGGGAAAAAAATAATTGGGCTAAGGGAAAAAATTATGTTAGGAGTAGCCGAACTGGCTACGCCCTGCTTACATGTATTGAAATGAATTTGTTACTATTAAATCATGATAAAGTGAGTACATTTCAATATTCACCTCCATATCAATAATTCCCAATCAAATAATACCTTTTGTTCTGAAGTAAATATGTGAATAGATCAATAGATGCACAGCTGGCACTCCATCAACCCATGTGGTGCACCTGTGACCATTTTATTCATCCAACATATTCAGCTACTCATCAACTTCTTTTTGGATCACATTGATGGACATATATCCAAAAAACAATGTCAAAATTTTAAATTATTACTAGAGCTCAATAGCTACATTTACTTTGATTCAAATAAAATATTCATAGAAAATTGCATTTGTGAATACAAAATAATCATCGTTGTGGTCATTAGGGCTAAAAATGAATCAAATTACTCGATGTTCGACACAAGTTTAATCATTAAATTTTTCGTTTGAGCTTGGTTCGTTGACATTTCTCGTTCGATTAACTTACTGGTATTTTTTTCGTAAAATATTTATTTTAGGCTATATTAATGAATTTTTAATTATTTTATTTATAATGTTTTAAAAAAAATTAATCAACAATAAAAAATTTCCAAGGCTTAATTAATAACCTTAAAGAGTGCAACAGTGAACAGTCCAGTTCAGAAATGGACTCAAATGATGTAACATCAAATTCAAAATAGCCTTTTCAGTTGAAGTGTCACTTCATTAAGTAATTGAACCCCCCAACTATGATAAATTACACACTGTTCCCTTAACTAAGAACGTTGAGGATAGGAATCGTTAAAAGAAGGGAACATGTGTTCTCGACTCAAATTAAATTTTAATTTATTTTTAATACGAGTCGATCAAAAATTATTATTAAAATATATATTGTGATTTTGATATTTAAGTTTCTGTTTTTTTTATAAAAAAATCAATTTAAAGAATGACCGAACCGAAATCAATTATTTCACCTTGTTATTCACTATGTCTCATACTCAACTTTTGATTCGATTTTGAAAAATGAATACCCCTAAATAACTTGATAAACGTTGATGCTAAAAAGATTTGAATTCGATGAATTAAATATCATACAGTAAGTTTTTGAACTTTGATTCAAGTACTCCTAGACCTCTATAAATTAATATGATTTTTGGACCGTCAAAACCTATTAATTTAACGAGATATTAAATAATCAATAAATTAATAATCTATTAATATATAGAAATATTGCCTAGAAAAGTTTTTTGGTCATGCTCATGTGAAAATTATTGAACAATTGCATATATTGAATTATTTTCATGCCACCAAACAAAGTATAAAAAATTCAACCTTGTAATGCGGGTATTATACAACTGAAGATATATTGAAACTACAGAATTATTGAGCGGGGAGCAGATAATTGAGAGCGATATGTGAATTATGAAGTTAAAGATAATAATCTAAAAATTATCACTACCTTAGCAAAAGTGAGAGATAAGATTCAAGATGACATCAATTTTAATAAAATATATATATATATATATATATATATAACAATTGGGTCATTTTTTATGAAGTATTCATAGATTAAACATAAACAAATTATATGTATTGAGGAATTATTAATTTGTACATTGCATGAGACCTATATGAATTATTGTATATGTATTATCTTATAAATTTAGCCAATTATTTAGCATATTATCCCCGAGTCGGTACCAAACAAAAATATTATTTGATTCGACCTGGTTCGAGAGACCTGCAATTATTACTCCCCTAGTTTAGGCCCATCGGCCCAAACTAGGAGAGAAAGGGGAGTAGTTGATTCGGCCTGCTCCGGAAGACCTGCCACTTGGCAAGAACAGGGGTTACGAAATTTAATATGGGGTCTTTGGGGGCAGACCTGCTATCAAATGTCGAGTCGATAAGCGGTCGGTGCTCCTTGATCAAAGCCAACGGATAGTGAACCAGTCGAATATTTGGCGGGAAAAACAAGTGGTCGACCTGCTGAAGAGTTACTCATGGCAAGGTCGACCTGACAAGCATTTAATGAAAGAGAAGGCGAGTCAAACAAAGTCAAGGATTTGACAAGCCGACCTGTGAGAGAGTAACTAAAGAGCAAAGACCGACTGGACGAGCATTTAATGAGGATAAAGGCGAATCAAACAAAATCAGATATCGAGGTGGTCGACCTGACAAGAAGTAACTAAATGTCAGGGTCGACCTGTTTGCATTAATTATTCTTTAAGGTAGCTGACAAGCATTTAATGTCCTATCAAGCAGATTCGACAGGAAGTAACTATTGTCAGAGCCAAGCTGACGGAAGTGATTGTCTTTATAGGTCAACCTGGCACAATCCTATAATTAATTCGGCTACCAATCCTAATTAGCCACGTGACTAGCAAGGATTAGGCAAAGAAGATTGGGGTGTCAATTTGGGTTGGGTCCGAGTTCGTGGGTCCGGGTTCATAGGTTCGTGTATCAGAAACAGTCGACCCAGACCCGACCTGTTTAATTATTCATGTCAGAATCTTGAACCCGGACCCGGCCTGCTTATTTCACATATAACCCGGACCCAACCCATTTAACTCGTCTAATAAAATTATTTTAATATATATTTAATAGTTTTAACTTTTAACTGAATAAATTTATTTTTTTAGAATCAACCACTATCATACACTAGTCGATCAATAAAAAATATCACAAGTCACAACATACAAAAAGAAATAACATAATTGCATAAATAACATTACATACTAATCATATTTTGAGGACAATATTCAAAAAGACTTGCATAATAATAACAAAAACATAATTAAGGAGGTTTTATCATTTGAGTTTTAAAGATACGTCTTGTTTGTTGTTTTTTCTTACAAGTAATTATTTATTTAATTTTCTTTTAAATTCACAAACGAGTTAGACGGGTCATAGTAGGTTGACCCAGACCCGACCTGTTTAATTGACAGGTTATTCGGGTTCGATCCAATTTCGACCCGAACCCACGAAGCCTGGACCCATATCCATTAATTTTGTATTAGGTTCGTGTCGGGTTTGCGTGTCGGGTCCTAAATTGACACCCCTAAAAGAAGGTATAAAAGGAGAAGGTGTATGGGAAAAACATTCCTATGATCTTGTAAGCATTTATATTCAGTCTTTTTATATTTTCATACACTCTTTTTTATACATTAACTGACTTGATCGTCGAAGTGCTACACTAGAGTTCTCTCCGGTAGTCTTTTGCAGACTAGCTGAAGATCGAGTCAGAACTTTGAGAAGATCTCGGAAACGATGTCTTTTCAAGTGGCGCTGTCTGTGGGCATGGGCGGAGCCATGTGATGCAAGCACTGGGCTCAAGCCCAGTGCAAAATATTGAAAATTCTATTTTTAGTATAATAATTTTTACAATATTCAAAATTAGCCCACCCAAAATTTAAGGTTAAACCCAACTACACCCTAAAGTCTAAATTCAAATTAAAAATCAAGAATGAAGAATATAAAACTTTTTGTGTTATCATGAGATTGATGCTATATTAAATATATTTGTGATTTTTGACTATTTTTGTGATCCTTATTTGTAATTTTTACACTTATCATGTCATTACTTTTAAAATGTACCCAACTATTTGTATTGGTAATTTATTAGAATATGTTTCTAAGTATCAAATATATTAAGGAAGTCATATATTTTATTAGTTAATGGTCTAACGGTCCTAACTAAATCAACTTAATTTACAGTTTTGCTTATTGTGATTATCGTGTCGTACCATATTTTTCTCGTGTTTATAGTGCGTCATGTTTGAGTTTAAATAATTTTTTGCCAATAAGGTCATTGTGTTGTGTTCGGGCTTGAGCTTATCATGTCGAGTTGTTATTTATCGGGCTGACACGAGCGATTTATCACCCCTAAGTGCCATCATCAAACATGAAATTAAAAAGTTATCTATTTTTAGCTTTTTTATATTTATTTATTCGCCTTTTGTTATTTTGGTCCGACCCGCCCCGCCTCCATTGTCACACATTCCTATTAATTTTCTTAGTGAAATTTTTACTTCTTAGCCCACCCTACTACTAATTCCTGGATCCGCCTCTGTCTGTGGGAAAATTATTAACTCATCGAGTATTAAATTATCGAGGTTCTAGTGTACGACTCAATTACTAAATTTATAATATGTATAAACTATAAAGGTACTGAATATTAGAAGTTAGAGCTTGTTTCATATCCGATTAAATTAAAACTTAAAACGGTTTGTGCAGTCCACACAGTAGTGGCAGATTCGACTTTTAACCGAAAACCTAGGGGCAATCCCGGCATTCAAATTACCCGGCAGTATGTTGTTGATATTTACCCGATGGCCGGCCCGCAAAACAAGCAGTCTCTTTTTAACCCCGCCCCCACACTTACCAAATATACTTTTTTTCTATAGAATATTAAATATTTCTCAATCTACAGTTTTACCTTATTTTATCTTTTATTTTTTTCTTTTTTTCTGTTCCCGAATATAAACATATATACAGTCTTACTTTTGTTGACGCATTTTTACATTGAGAAGGTCTGCTATAAGTATTTTCATCATTTCCCCGTTGTTCCGGCGTCTTTGGATTCCTTTTTCTCGTGGTAATTTCTCTTCTCTGTCTACGCATTTGAAGTATTAAGTGAAATTTCATGGCGTAGGACTTTGCGTCTGCTTAGGAATAGATTGAAATTGACGGTTTGAAGTTAATTGGTAGTGAAAGAGTGAGATCGTAATGACATTGTACTTGTATTGTGTCAATGTATTTGTTCATTGGACTGTTTCTTCATTATATTCTTGCTGTTCTACTTGATTTTTCATTTTTAAAAAATAATTTGGATTCTGATTGCTGGATTGCTATGCTAATTAGAAATTGGTTTGCTAATTTCAGTGATTTAATGAATGACTTGGTTAGTTGCTTTCCTTTGTCTTTGTTTTCGATTTGGGTGAGGGGTGGGGTTTGGAGTTCAAATTTCAGTGATCTACAATTTTTTATGGATCTGTTGTCGCATGCTGGATATAGATTAAACAAGTTCATTGTTTTTGTGGGTTTCGTGGGAAGAAGGGGAGGATTAGGGTTTGATGTTGTTTTTGGTGGAGAGTGTTGCACATTAGGTTAACCTGCCGGTATGCATGTATATCCTGCTTCTGTGCCTTGAGTTTGCTTGATCTGGTACATTGCTCTCAATTGGAATTTGATGACTATTATTACCAATATGAAGTTGAGATGTAACTCAGAGTTGGTATATTCTGTGTGTTTATGGTAGAGGAGAAAATGAGCACACTAGTGTGTAGAAAAACCTGCCCATAAAAAATTCTGGTACTAAAACTTGTTTCCCGGATAATCACAGAATGCCAGATAACTTTGATGCATGCGCTGTTTAATCTGCCATTTGAATTTGAAGAGACAAAAATTTCCTTTCGGATACAATTTCACAACAGGATCTGTTATTGCCTGCGTAATCACTAGTTATGTGCGTGAGATTATTCAGGTAGAATGATGAGAAACACAACTCAGATCTGATCTCCTATAATTTGTACTTTTGTAGCAAGTTTAAATTTAATTACTGCAGCCTGGTGTTTGGTCCAAAAGCCACTTTCAAGTCCATTCATTATTATCATATTTGACTCTTTAGCACCAATATGTATTTTGGACATTTGGATGCTCAATGAGTTCTGGAAAAGAATTATTGCCAGCAAATATGTCTTCGTTAACTCTGTAAAAAGGGAGCTTGTTTTACAGGTAGATGATGTTACTTATAATCTTACTCTTAGTCTCTTGCAAAGCACTCTTTTGTAGGTTAATAGATCCATAGATCCACATCTGTTTTGTAGAGCGTGAGCTATTCATTGTTGTGCATTTTTTTCCTTTCTGCCTTTGACCATTTACACTTTTATTTTGGCAAACCTTCGGAACTTTGACCCAGTATAAGTAACAAAAATTGATAAATAGGCCCCCAGGGGCTCGTTCAGCTGGTAGGCAGCCTGCTATGGGACACCAAGGTCCTGGGTTCGAAACCTACCAGTTGCAGTTACTCCTGATGTCTCCAGTGGCCAGGCATTGTCGCGTGCGTGGTTACCCCCGAGTTTTGTAGCTGTGACTTGGCCCAAAGGACCCTGCCACAATGAGATCTTGGTTGTCAAAAGATAAATAAATAAATAAATAAAAATAAAAAATTTGCTAAATAGACATCTTTCATTTTTATAAGTCTTTCTTTTGCTATAAATGCGTAACAGATTTCATCTCGGCTTTGGCTCGCTTACCTGTTGGCATATCAGCAAAATAGTTTTTTAACAGATTATTTTGCTGAAATTCAACTAATTGTTACTGTGTTCTATCATTTTTGCTTCAGGCTTCCATAATGTCCGAGATAGCTATCAGAGATAATAAAATACCTGAATCTGAGAGGATGAATGGGAACTCCAATAATGGAACCTTTCTAAAACCTCAAGTTGAAAGCTTCGATGAAAATGCTGAAGAAAGCCAGAAGAAAGAAATGACCTTACTGGTTGGGGATCCTATCAAGACTGATATAACAGAAAATTCTGTTGCAGTTTTGGCAATTTCTGAAGTAGAGTACATTGAATCTGAAGATTTGAAGGATGTCGAAGATGTGGAGGATTGTCTGAAGGTAAGAATATTTTCTATGTAGCTGCATTTACCAGCCTTTTATTCAGATTCTTGATTTGGATGTGAGTTTCTGAAATGTTTTCGTATGATGATGGCATCCTTGAAAAATAGTGGGGCAGAGTACTTACATCTCTTGCACTATTGTTTCAGTTCCTCTTATCAGGACTAGGCTCCAAAGACTGGGTTTCAGTGTGTGATGCACTCAACAATTTACGCAGATTGGCTATCTTTCACAAGGAAGCCATAGTTAGCATGTTGTAAGTATCAGATTGTATTTGTCTTTTTCATGGAAAATATGTGGTACCATTGTTCCACCTGCATTTTTGGAATTTCCCATCTTATGACTCCTAGGTTCTTGTGACCAGGAGCGATATTATATCCTTAGTTGTGAAATCGCTAAAGAATCCAAGAAGCGCTGTTTGTAAAACTGCAATTATGACGTCTGCTGACATTTTCAAAGCATATAATGATGACATCATTGATTCATTGGATCCACTGGTAATGTCTTATATTCAGAACTCAGTGATGCTTTTGCTCGCCCCTTTCTCTTTTGGCGCATTTCCATTTTCCAGATATAATTTTCACTATGTACAATTTTCATATGTGTAGCTTGTACAACTTCTTCTCAAATCTTCACAAGACAAGAGATTTGTATGCGAGGCAGCTGAAAGTTCATTAGTAGCCCTGACGAGCTGGGTTTCTCCGCTTCTACTGTTGCCCAAGTTGCAACCTTATCTTAAGAACAGGAATCCTCGAATTCGGGCCAAGTCTTCTATATGCGTTTCTCGAAGTGTACAACGGCTGGTAAGAACTCTTAGATGCACTCCTTCGTGTGTGTGGTTTCTCTTTGGTTGCAACTTTCAAATTAAGTGCTGTTTAACATGTCTTAAGGGCTTGCAGTTTCCAATTTGAGATTCATATCCAAGTCTTTACATTTTTCACTTCAATTTGCTATTGTTTGTTTTTCCATTATTAAGAAATGTTCGATTGTCTGGTCGTGACATCTCAATTGTCTTCACGTGGGTTCTGTGGGAGTTGAAGGAATTGAAGCATTCGGTATAGACAAACTGATTCAAATGGGCGCATCCCAACTTAGCGACCAGCTGCCTGAGTCCAGGGATGCGGCTCGTACTTTGTTATTGGAGTTGCAATCTGCATATGAAAAGTCTCATGTTTCCGAACCAACTGTTGAAACAGAGGAACCCATTATAGCATCTTGGGAGCATTTCTGCCAATCAAAGCTTTCACCATTGAGTGCTCAAGCTGTACTTCGTGTGACCAATACTGCTCGGGAGGGTCTTGTTTCCGGCTCATAGCACATGCACATGCCTCACACGTGGGGGCTTTAGTGAGTTTTTATTTTTATTCTTTCCCCCATATTCTTCTTGTATTTGGTCTGATTCGAAGTTTTATACTTGTATATACCATGAAAGTCTGGGGTGTTTGGAGAGTCAGTTGAAGCAGGTATTTGGGCTATATATCGTAGGATGTTTGGATAATACATGACCATTTGCTGCTATTTGTGCTCAAATTAAGATGAGAAACATTTCCCTATTATCTTTGACTTTATGCATTGGTTCTTTTTGAGTGATTTTTGATTGATTGTAAATTATTGCATCTTATGGCTTTAATATGGAACCTAAACCTACCTATCACACTTTTATCATGCCTTCTTGCTGGAATTCAACCAGACAACTATATTTGTCCATCTTATTGCGTTTGTGCTACATACGCTATTATAACATAATTTGCAAATTGTGAGGGTGGCTTGTCATAACTCATAACCGGTTTTGACTTGTAAAACCACGTTCACAACTCTAAATAGCAATCATCAAACTTGTCTATCCATTTGGAAACACGATATTTCGTGCTTCATTATTTAAAGAAGGGATAATTACGAACCCCTTAGGTTTGGGCTACTTACCAAAAAAAACCCAGAGGTTTTTGAAAATCACAGAAATCCTATCGAGGTTTAATTTTGTCTTAAATTTAAGGGGTAATTGTAATATTTCTATAAATGTCAAGAGGTTTTTGAAATATTTTTTACTTATAAAGGCGAAAATGTAAGATTTTAATCAAACCTCAAGGGTTTTTGTAATTTTCAAAAACTTCTGGAGTTTTTGTAATTAGTTCAAATAACAGTTTTTTTTTTTTTTTTTTTTTTCATTATCCCTCTAAGTAATTGTTTAAATCAATTCTGAAGGTCGAACAACAGTGACCCATGTTGAGCAAATCTTGAAATTTTGGAGTCTTAGGACATCCGCATTTAGACATAATAACAATTTTCTTTTCTGAGATTATGATGTTCCCAGACTTGTGGGTCCCTCGCCATTAAAATTCCTTGTAGAACAACCATTTCTTTCACCCCTGTGTTGTGGTGGGTCTGCAAATAGTTCTCTTACTATATTGTGGGTAAATTGTCTAACTACAGCAAAATTCAAAACATATTGCTTAAATAAGGTGATTTTGAGAGGTTTTGTTATATTACACGTTGGCGCACATTTGATGTGCGCCAACATTAATTTTTTTTTTTTGAAAATTCCGAATGGCTGGCGCCGATGTGTTGTGCGCCAGCCATATTTAAATAAAAAATAAATAAAAAGACGGGCATTTTTCAGAGGACCTGGCTAGGGGTGTTCAATTAACCGATTTTTTTTTCGGTTAACTGTTAACCGAATCAATTCGTTTAATTCGGTCGGTAATCGAATTATTTCGGTTCAGTGAATTGTTAAAGGTTTTGAAGAATTTCGGTTATCGGTTAATTCGGTTCAAAAATTCGAAACTAACCGATTTCACCGAAATATTATGTTAAACATATATTTTATATATAATTATATATAATATATATCATATTTATTTATTTATTTATATCATATATTATATATAAAACATATAGTTTTTGTATTTTAAAGAAATTTCGGTTAATTCGATTAACCGACCGAATTAACCGAAATATAATTCGGTTCGGTTAATTTGATAAACATAATTTCGGTTCGGTTAATGATTTTACCAATTAGAAAATTCGGTTAATTCGGTTTTCAGTATTTCGGTTAATCGGTTAATTCGGTTAACCATTAACCGAAATACTGAAAACCGAATTAACCGAATTTTCTAATTGGTAAAACCATTAACCGAACCGAATTATGTTTACCAAATTAACCGAACTGAATTATAGTTCGGTTAATTCGATCGGCTAATCGAATTATCCGAAATTTCTTTAAAATACAAAAACTATATGTTTTATATATAATATATGATATAAATAAATAAATATAATTCGCATAAATTTACTTAAAATAAAAAATATAAATTTTTATATATAATATATGATATAAATAAATAATAAATATGATATATATTATATATAATTATATATAAAATATATGTTTAACATAATATTTCGGTTAAATCGGTTAATTGATTAATTTCGAATTTTTAAATCGAATTAACCGATAACCAAAATTCTTCAAAACCTTTAACCATTCACTGAATCGAAGTAATTCGATTACCGACCGAATTAACCAAATTGATTCGGTTAACGGTTAACCGAAAAAAAAATCGATTAATTGAACACCCCTAGCCAGGTCCTCTGAAAAATGCCCGTCTTTTTTATTTATTTTTTATTTAAATATGGCTGGCGCAGAACACATCGGCGCCAGCCATTCGGAATTTTCAAAAAAAAAAAAAATAATGTTGGCGCACATCAAATGTGCGCCAACGTGTAATATAACAAAACCTCTCAAAATCACCTTATTTAAACAATATATTTTGAATTTTGCTGTAGTTAGACAATTTACCCCTATATTGTTATTTGCAGTCTTATCGTTGTTGCACTAAACTGTACTTAGTGCAGCATCAACAATTGGATCACACACACAACACATGTATGTGCGTGTGATATCCAACGGTTGATGCTGCATCGTTATAATGATGTATTGCTGCCAAAACTACTGATGTAATTGCAATAAATAATGACAATATAGAAAAAATAGGGAGTAAAAAGTTTATAATCACTACTTTGCAAAGGCTATAATAATTTTTTCTTCCCATTTCCACCCACTCCATGAAATGGACTACTTACCCCGAAGGTCCTAACCCCACTAATATATGAATTATTGGTTAAATTACTAAACTAATGGTGTCATTGGTCTAGCTACTTTTAGATAACTTTATTTATATAAACTTGCCATAGAACACACACTCCTCCTGAACATTCTACCACCCCTCTCCATTGTCTCCACTCGAATTTCTTAAATGGACACAACTTTGAATTTGGATCATTCCTTTTTTTTTTTTCTTGTCATTCTTTTGATTCTTTATTAGATAATTCTTCTTTCAAAGCTTGATCACCAATACAAACTCAAGAAAAAAAAGGGGGGGTTTTAGTTATATATGATAGTTATATTTTTGGGATGGAAATAGTGATTTCAGTGGTTTTGCTATTCGTGGGGATCGGTGTTTTAATCCTGATCCATGTCTGTATCGTCGGGAGGACACTGAGACGAGGTTTAATGGACAACAATTTCAACAGGGTGGAGAGGGGCAGTTTGGGTAGCACAAGCATGTCGCGAGACGACATCGAAAAGCTGCCCTGCTTTGATTTTGAGGGGAAGAAGGAGAAAGCAGGGACAAGCCCTCCTGCAGATTGTGCTGTTTGTTTGGAGAATTTTAGGGTTGGAGAAAAATGCAGGCTTTTGCCTTCATGCAATCACAGTTTTCATGCACAGTGTGTGGATTTATGGCTTTTGAGAACTCCTATCTGCCCAATCTGTAGGGCTGGGGCAGATGTGATAAAAAGTGGATCTTTATTTGGTGAAGAAAGTGGGACTCAATTAAGAGATGTCCAAACAGTAGAAAGTACACTTGGAAATGAAGGTGTAATTCAGGTTGCTGGGATACAAGAAGGAGAAAGTGGTAATTTTAATAGTAGTGGGGCTGATGTGCAAGTGAGACAAACTCTGGGGATTGCTGATTAATTACAGGGAGTTATTCAAAGTTCATATGTACATTTTGCTATTTGATGATACATCAGTGTGTTTTCTTCTTGTTGTGTCCCCAACGATGGCCTAAATTGCAATCTTGGCCCCCAAACTAACTAGAGTGTGGCAAAATTGGTATGTAAAAGTCATACTTTTACTGCAGAAACCCCTATAATTTTAAAAAACTCGCAAACTGAATTCTTTTCTGCCGAAAATTGCTAAGTAACAAGAAAATTGGGGGTCCACGTGAGAATTGTTTGCAAAATATTTACTTTCAGTGAGAAAATAACTCATTTTGCGATCCTTTTTTTTTTCAACTGCATTGGTTTTGTGTGTGTGTGTGTGTTTGGGACCAATTTACCACCCCTAAAATATGGGATTAAATTATAATTTGGCCTATAATGATATGATGTTTACAGGTAGTGAATATGATCATTCTAAAATGCATAATCAATCTATCCAAGCCCTTAGCTTTTGAAAAAAGCTACACTTTGAAATCATAGTAGCCCTTAGGATTGTTGTGCCGTGTGTAATTCAGTTTTGAATTGTTAATTTTCAAAAAACCATATAATAATAAACTATTTTAAGCTATAATTTAGGGGAATAACAATACTTGATCTCTTCATCCGTGTACAATCTTCACAATTTTATAATACACCCCTTCTACTTATAACCATACCCAAAAATCCCAACACTCTGTTTCTTTTCCTTCCCATTTATGATTTCTCACCCACAATTTTCACAAAAACTAAACATCTTGAGAGAAATCTGGCTCTTCAGGCTTAAACAATTTGGGCATCTTCAAGCTGGAAGATGCAGCATCAACAACCTGAACCTTCTGAGCAACTCCTTTTTTAGTGTTAGCAGCAAATCTTGAAGCCAAAATTGTAGCTTTAAAGTTCTGAGCATTATGATCAGGGCTGTAATCCAGTGAATCCTCACCATCTCCATCATGTGAATCTCTTCCATCTTGCTCCCCATCGTAGCCGTCGATATAATATAAGCTCTCTTGTGCCATCAGTTCTCTCGCCATCTTCTTCCTCTTATACCTTCTCCACGCCGCTTCTATAAAACAAGCAGCCCATGTCCTCCATTGATGAGAATAGTATCTAAATGCATGCTGTAGCTTCTTGCTATGGAGACGCTTAAATTGCATGGCGACGAATTTAAGGTCTTCGGCCCGAAGCGCGAAAGCTTCGACTTCGGTGAGAGTTTTGACGGTCCGAGTGGAAGAGGGTAGGTTTAGAGATGAGTTTGGTACTAAAGCCCATGTTAGTAGTTCTTCGCCGACAAAGTCGCCCGGTCGGAGAGTGATTGAGTTGAAGAATCCGGACCGTCCGCCGTTTGTCGTGGAGCTCTCGAGTTGTCCCCTGATGATGAAAAACATCTCGTTAACGGGATCACCTTCCCGGACGATGTAGCTACCCTCAGTGCTCAAGGACGACTCTAAGCGTTCGCATATGGCGTCAAGAAGTTGGTCGTCCATTTGCGAGAAGAATGGGACCTGCACGAATGGAGTAAAGTCTTGAGATCTTTTAAATCAATAAATCAATATGCACATGTCATTTATCTTAATGGTGGAATAAGAAGTGGAATAAAAAATTTGAAGCAAACGTTTCCTGTGTTTAAGGACTAGACAAATATGAGAATAAGGACATCATGGTCCAATCGAGATCCCCTATCCCTTACATTAATTTCATATAGTGTTTTAATACATTAAACGGATAATTACAAAAACTAACCCTGATGTTTCGGGTAATTACAAAAAAACTTGAGAAGTTTCAAAATCACAAAAAAAAACTTGAGGTGTGATTCCATCTTACATTATACCCCTTCATAAGAAAAATGAATTCAAAAGCCCCCTTTACACACATAAATATTATAATCAACCCCTTAAAATTAAGACAATATCAAACCTCAGGGGTAGTTTCTATAATTTCAAAACTTTATTGGGTTTTTATGTAATTACCCCAAACCTCAGGGGTAGTTTTTGTAATCATCCCTTTATTGAAATGAGTACCACATGTAGAATAATGACATCATCTTATGTCCGAGGCATTCACCTAGTGAATTTAGAAATACCAAATGAAATAGTGTAGGGAATAGGATATCTCATATGACATGGTCCATATTTTCCGACCAATAATAAACAAAGTCCATGATTTGTGGTGATATGTTGCCAATATGCAGAATTTTGAAATTGACATACTCGCCGAACAAGATTTAGACATAGATGCCTCTGAATTTCACGACGAAGGTCCAGAGGCAATGACCGTAGAATAGCTCCTTCATCGACTCCTCGGGTTGTATGCCATCTATATTGTTCAAACCGACGAACACGTTCTTGCAAAGCAGGAGGCAACTGGCGACGTCTCATCCACTCTTCGGTATCTCTTCTCTTAATTCTCCACTCTTCAAGTCTCACAGTCATTGATTGCAAGTAAGTCTTCATTTGAGAAAAAGGGAAACTTATAAATTTATGTATCTTACAACTACAAACCTCAACAACTCGGAAGAATGAAAAACAGATAACTGTGACTTACAAAAAACACCAAATAAGAACACAAGGAAGTTTGTGAAGGAATGAAGATTTCAAATGCCTGTGAAAACACACATGTACAATGCTACCTTCTTGGTCTCAACTTCTCATTAAAATGATTGTAATCTTTTTTTATAATTATTATTATTATTAACTGGGAAAAATAACAAACATTTTTTGTTAGTTATTCTTCCTCACTTTTCAACTTCATGTTTTGCATCTACTGCTTTTCTATGGTCTTGAAAATCAAACTATGCATTAAATAATTCACTACCAAATCAAGTAAACAGATATATAGAGCTACTACGAAATGATAGGTATCAAGTCACTTCATACCGAAGATGATTTAAAAATTTACTATACTACGTAACCAAGTTTATTCATATGATATCAGCTAACCAACGCATAAGCTTAAACAAGGATGATGATGGAATAAATACAGTTGAAAGCCGATGTTGATACCTGCATATTGCCTATCAACTGTGCAAATAGAATAAGACCACCAACGCATAACACAATGCAGAATGTTGTCTCACCAAGATAAGTGCTTGTCGACAAATTCTGTCCATACGAACTGCAAACAAGGTTATATGCTATATCAGCATGAATAAATCATGAAAATAGATCACCAAGCCATAATGAATTCATTTAAAATTTCACAAGACCAATGAAGCCATTAAGAATATAATCATTAAATAATGAAATGATTGTGTCAAGAGTAAGTTCCTATGAAATCATTATTGAGGCACGAAAGGTAAAATAGATGAAGATCGACTTAAAAAGGACGAGCACTGTCTCTTATGAGCAGAAGTCCTTTTCGCCAAAAAAAGACAAAAAAAAAAAGCGGAATCTCTTGTATTCGAATTCATGCAGCATAAACAATTCTTGAAGCCCAGACAAAAAAAAATATTCCGTCATGCATCATATAATAAGAGTTTGATGATGGTATTTTTCCATGTTAGAGTGTTTTCTAAAAATTATTGGTTTTGAATTATGAGTCAAATTTAATATAGATGAGTCGAAACACATACTTCTAGACTATCACACCTTAAATTTCTTAAGCCCCACCAAAGACAGTACAGATACTTCTCAACGAATCGGGATGAAGCAACTTCGCTAGTAAAAGCATCAGCAAACATCCCAAACTTGAAATCCGAATCTTCATTTCCAGCGTCGCAGTGAGAAAGCACATGAGTTGAATTCAACCAATACTGTCGATCAAGGCCACCCATTTCTGGACTGTCACAGTCAAGAAATTTCAAATTACACGGTGGGAATGTTTCATATTCCTCCATACACCCTTGTTCCCAGCAAGAATGTTGGCGCCCTATAGATGCCAGATACCATGATGCTCCTAATACCTAAAACCAATGGTAATAAAAAGATGTCAACTAGTACAAAGGCGATGAATTCATAACAGAAAACTACCTCCTGAAACTTAGTCTAATTACGAAAAAAAATCCAGTATAGTATAAAACTACAAATACCCCCTTGAAGTTTGTATTTGTTATACAATTTACCCCCATCAACACCCCCTCAATAGGAGCAATTTGTAAATTAGAAATATACGTCAAGTCGTCAAGGGGTTATTTGTAATTGTAATTAGGCTAAACCTCAAGGATAGTATTTGTAATTATTCCTAACAGAAAGTAATTCAAAACAAAGAGGTACTCCAATTAATTACTCACATGACTGGCTAGAATGTAAAGAAGCAGATTATATGCAGCTCCAGCCCAAGCTGTCTTAGCAATAAAACCAGTGGTCTTAATTATCTGCTGATTCAAGGGGAAAATGACAAATAACCTTGGAATATATTGGATGAGGACGATAAGAGCAAGAGTGTTTTTAGAATGACCGGTTCCGTTTCTTTTCGTTGCTGGAATTACGTACCAGTTGACAATCTGCAAGAACAACCCAGTTTCAGAAAGAAATGCCTTATAGGATTCCATTTACTAATTGCAATAACCACTCTTCTGCAAATAATGTCACTTATAGGATTCACATTTACTAATTGCAATAAAAGTGAATATACATATACAAGCCTCTATAGCTTGTTAATTACTCAACAAATTAGTAACATTTTAAACTATGAATTAGAAAGGACAAACCAAGCATGCATTGCCAAATAAATATTTATTCCCCAAATTAATTAATCATATTAAATCAAATTCTCATATTCATTGACTTCTTGTCATTTAGAGCTCATCTAACGCAATGCTACCACAAAATTCCCAATAAATTCAAAACTTGTAGCAAAATTATAAAAAAAAAAAGGAAAAATACTCAGATTAGTTTTACCTGAGGCAACGGAAGCGTGGCGGCTAGATCAATAATAAAATCGGATTTAAGATACCTCATTGTAATTTGATGAGGATCTTTAACAAGCTCTCCACGCCCAAAACCCTAGAACTCGGAGCCACAAACGCCATTCTGAACTTCATACACATGTGGAGAAGGTAAAATAAATCCGCGAGCGTTCGAAAATACGTGATCGCGATTGACGCTTTGTTATCGGTGGACATACAGGCCACGCCGCCAACATAGGGGAGATAGAAATAGAGTGGGTCGATGAAAAGGGATATCAAACAGGTGATTAAGAAAATGTGGTTCCAGAGATTGACAATGTCGCTGTTCGGATCGAGGATTTGATTGTGCCATAGGATGCTGAAGAAATCCGGCTCGCCGTTGACGGCGGCGATGGCGGGTGGGTGGTGGTGGGTTAGAGTTCGCCGAATGTGGCGGAGGTGGGACGCCGGCTTGGAGAATATTCTATTCATCTTCCATGGCGGAGCCCGATTTTGTCGCGGGATTTTTCTCCTTTATTTTTTTTTCCTATTGCAAAATTATTTCAACCTTGGTTTTTGTAAGAAAAATGTAACAAAAATCTTGCATGCAGAAGGGGGTTCTCTTGAAATCAAGAAAGAAATTCAAGAATGGCAGAGATAATTTGAGTATACAGAGACGGTGGTGGGGATGGGCGGTGGTGGCTCAGTGGCCGTTGGTATTTTTGAGGCGGTAATACGAGTAAACGCGGGAAAGTCGGGGTTTTTGGAGTCTTTGGCAGAGCTGCCAAAAATCAGCTCGTGAATAAGGTGGGGTCTCCATTGCCAAATCTAAATGGTGATGAATGATGTTGGAATTATTCGGGTTCCGGATCTAATTTGCGTCAAATAAGATTCGGTTTTTCGATCTAATCGAACGGAATTAGAAGCGAAGAATTTCAAAAATTGAGTTTTAGATTAAAGAACGCAGGATCATTCTTATTAAATCTATTCTAACTAAATGAAGAAAAAGAAAATTAAATTTACATCTTTCGACGATTTTCTTGTTTTTCGGATTTTCTCCATTATTCCTTCGAATCCCCAAAGGTCGTCCACACCACGATCTTCTAATTCGATCATCCCTATCAACGGCAGTGTGTGAGCACCCAAATAATAAATCTAAGTTCATAACTTTAATTTCTCTTTCCCTACGATGTACTCAACTCATGAGATTGTATGATTGAGCTAATTAAATAGGTGGGAAATTAAACTAAACATAAAATTAAAAACCACAAAAACACACTTTCTGAGATTAAACTAATAAAGCACTAAAATAGCTAATGGCCAATAAAACAAGTTTTGTGGTCAAAAGCTATGACAAACACCGTTTTTAAATATATGGGTTGAGTTGGCCGAAAAAAGGAATTTTAGTTTTCTGAAAGTGGAGCAAAATTAATCTTAAGATTTGTCAATGAAAAACTTTTTCTCATGGTACAGAGGTGCGGCGATATTGTTAATAACATTGCAAACAAAAACTCTTTCCAATTGTAGAGATGGGCAGCTGAAATTCTTTCAGTAATTACTGCCGAGAAAAAAAAAATTGGATCTCGAATGTGAGGATGTGGTTTCTTATTTATAGGCTAGTTCAATCAGTTTCCCATCCAAACTCAATCTCCTATCTAATCTGGAATTCAGAATTCTAGATAGACTCAAACTCTAAATTGATAATTATCCAATATAATTATCAAATTAATAATTATACTAATATCATAAATATCTTATATTTATTTAATTCCCAATAAAGTCAAAACTATAGAATATCAAATATTTTCGAAATTAACTGATATTAATATATTAGCCCAAATATTTTGGACAACTCTTTTCCAAAAACTCTTAGGAACATAAAATATTATTCTTAACTAGTTTACTCTAGGAAGGCGAACCGAAGACCATGTACCTATAATTTTAAGCTCCAATAAATCGAATAAATAATTAAACTCTTTAATTAATTTATCCGAATTATTAATTCCGATATTACTCCACTATAAATTTGGAATTGCACTCTTATAATTATACAATATCTTACTCTACGAATTTGAGTAGTCCATTGATATAATCACTACATATAGATTAATCCTCCATAAACAATTCGTAATTGAAGCTAGGTAATATTCGTTAAACCTCTTCAATTACCTCTTATCCTCATTTACCATTAATTCACTAGTGAATGCTTAATTTATAATCAGATTATAAATTAGAGAACTCAAACCATCCAGTTCTAGAATTAACAAATGAGAGAATCGTATCTCTACTTCTCGCAAGAAGGAATGGATTCCATATCTATGAATTTATATTCCCAGGATATTTAATTCAAATGTGAATCTAAAATACAAGTATTGGGAATGTCGATGGAAAAACTTAAAAGAGCAAATTAAGAATCACACAGAAATAGACAGGAGTTTATAATCACTCAAGATTTATCCATATATGATCATTTTGTGATTTAGTTTGATTTTCCATTTCTACAATGAAATTTGTATGGAAGATCAAATTAAATCGACCCAAGTCCTTTATGATCAAATCATATATAAATGCCCCCACTAAGATGTCTCCACATCGATGATCCCAGGATAAAGACGAGTTACATTCAAAATGTTCTGGGGCGCAATAGTGATGTTTTAATTAACGATCCCATACTTTAATTAATTTCATCATGGACTTAATTTAAGTTTATTATCCATAATCTTAATCCTCTTATATATAACACTTATATACTAAGATTATGGTTACATTAAATAAACTAGATATTTTCATGATGTTCAAGAAGATACATACAATATGCAGAATAGTTTGAAAATAAATGTCGCCTTTATTAATAATAAAAAATAATTCATAATTGCTTTAAGAGCACTATCCTTAACAATCTCCCACTTGCCAAAAAGTATATGAGACAGGGCTCCAAGTTCTATGTTCTTTTGCCTCTAAAAATACTTTTCAGGCTAGGTCTTGTTGACAGGATCAACAAGAATGCACACTGACCCAGATATCAACTTTCGAGTATCATTGTCAAACTAGAAGTCAGAATCAGTGTAATCGTCTATTTTAAGATCACCACCTAAATAGACAAACTTCTTGTTCTCAAACATATTTGAGAAGGTTCTTGACTATTATCTAATGAAATATTTCTGGATAAGATTGAAACTAGCTGGCTATCCCTACCGCGTATCAAATACCGAGCCTAGTACATAACATTGCATACTTGTAGAGGCATAGGGAATGCGTCTCATGTTCTTTTCCTCCTGAGGTGTCTTAGGACACTCCTCCTTGGAGAGAACGACTCCATGTCGAGTTGGTAGGTAACTTTTTTTGGAATCTTGCATTCTATAATGCAACCGCATTTTATCAATATAAGAAGCCTGAGATAATGTCAATAATTTGTTCTTGTGATTTTGAACGATTCGAATTCAAAGAACATAATTCGCTTCTCCCAAATCTTTCATTTAGAATTGCTTGGCAAATCAACGTTTAACCGCAGCTAACATCTCTACATCATTCTCAATGAGTAGAATGTCATTCACGTAAAGCACCAAAATTGCCACTTTACCATCCTTGATCTGCTTGTATACACAAGGCTTATCAACACTTTGGTCAAAGCCATAAGACTTGATCGTCTCATCAGATCTATGGTTCCATGACCTTGAGGCTTGCTTTAATCCATAAATAGATCTAAGCAATTTGCAGACTTTCTGCTCTTGGCCTTCGACTACAAAACCCTCTGGTTGCTGCATGTAGATTTCCTCGTCTAGATGGCCATCAGAAAGGCCGTCTTGACATCAGCCTGCCAATCTCATAGTTAAGACATGCAACAATTCAAAGTAGTATGCAAATAGATTTTAGCATTGCTACAAGCAAGAAAGTCTCCTTATAGTCTACTCCCTCCTTTTGGGTGTAACACTTAGCCACTAGCCTTGCTTTGAAAGTCTCTACTTTTCCATCCACACCCTTCCTTCTCTTATAGATCCATTTGCACTAATGAGCCTGACATATTTAGGCGGATCTACAAAACCCAGATAGTGTTGGAGTACATAGACTCCATTTCTTGGTTCATAGCTTCAAGGCTTCCTCTCTTTATCAGAATCCTCCATTGCTTGACGATAAGACAATGGATCATTGTCTACCCGGCCCATTGGAGACTACAATATTTTCCTCTTCGATTTGACAATAGTGGATTGGTGGTCTAATCACAAATTAAAGTTCGGCAAATCAACATCTAAGAGTAAGGGCATCTTAGAGTTGATTCACTCTGATGTTTGGCAAGCACCACTATCATCCCTAGGAGGGGCGATATACTTTGTATCTTCATTGATGATTACTCCAGGAGATGTTGGGTGTATCCTATCAAAAGGAAGGCTGTACGTCCCAAGGGGTGTGATGGTTTAGAAGGGGAGGGGGTTTGAATAAACCTTACCAAATTTTTGATTTAGTCCTTTTAAAGAAATTACAGAGTTAACACAAATAGCTAAGTCCTTGAGGGACAACTAAGTTGGTTATTCAACAGAGTTAGCCACTCAACAGACTCGATAGAGCTATTGATAGAATAACTCAGCTGTTTAACCTGAAACTTAACTTGGCTGTGTTGGTTTTATCAGCAGAAGACTTAACACCCTTTGATTTGTTTTAAACTTGTTTGAACGCTTGATTTTAACACTTAGTTATTAATCAGTCGGATAGCAAATTATCAGCAGATATAAGTAAGTATGCAGAAATAAAAGTGCTGAAATGTAAATGACACAAATGATTTTATAGAGGTTCGAAGATGGGGTAATTCTTCTAATCCTCTCTTCTCCAACTCCTGGAGGAATCCAATAAGTAATGATCAGTTCACAAAGTGGTTATCGGTCAGAGACAAGTCTTGATCACACGGTGACTTGCTCCTTGGACTCGATCTAGAGATGCACGGCTTCTCTTCCGACTCGACTTCTTCTTCACAGGCATTTGCGCTTTGCTACTTGACTCACTTTCTCAAGCTTCTTGGATTTGATCACGAAGCCCTCCAATAACTTGAGACTGGTTCGACCTTGAACCTTCCTACAATCCTCCTTGGAAAGTAGACCCCTTTTGATTCTTCAAAAGTTTCATCTTCAACAGTTTGAAGTTATCTTTCCTTCACAGCTTTGTGTTCGATTGATTTCCTTCGAGTTTCAGGCTTGAGGATGTGCTTGAATATCTTTGAGAATATTTGCAGGTTACAACTTTGAATAATGCTTGATTTCTCAGGTGTGCAAGGTTACCTTTTCTCAATGAATTTTCTCAACCTTTTATAGTGAACTTTCAAAAATCTGTTCATTGAAGAGATAGGCTGATTTTCAAAAGACACTTGTGTTCGTTGGCTTGTGTTTTCTTGGTCTTCAATCTTGAGATGTAGACCTTTCCTCGTATTAAATGAATGTTCAGCTTTTCAGGTTCTGACACGAGGTGTAGTGCTTCCCATTGGTTTATTCTTTTTGCACGCTTCTGGGACGAGCACTTTAAGACCTGGCAGCATGGAAGTATTACTTATTTAAGTAATATTTTTGACTTCTGTGCAACGGATTTCTTTCAGTTGACTTCTCTTGGCTGCTGCCTATTTCCCCAGGTGACTTGAGTCTTCTCCAATCATTTGAAGACTCAACTGTCACTTTCAACTTGTGACTTGGCTTCTTGAGATGACTTTGGTCGACACTTCACACAATTGTTCTCGGTTGATACATCTTCAATCAAGTTCTTGATCTTCCTTCTTGGCCATACTCAGCTGTTCCACAGCGGAGTCTTCACTTCAGTCTTCAGTTGACTTTTTGTATTTCCAGGCTTAGCTGACTCGACTCATCTTTTCCAACCCTCTCTATTACAATGAAAATTACAAGAAAAATGGGGTGCCAACTTTCTAGTTTAAGTTTTAAATTGCATTCATCAAAATCTACAAAATAAATTTCCCAACAATTTCCCCCTTTTTGATGATGCCAAAACTTGAAAAAATTAAACAACATGTAAACAACAAGATACATACAGTCAATGTAGTAACAAAGAATATATGCGTAGAATCAATCATTTTATTGATCATAGCATTCTTGTCCTTTACATAGTTGTTTACAAGGTGTATCAGAGCATATTTAAATCTAAGCAAATTACAAGAATCTATGCTAAGATACAAATATAAAGTGAGAAATTACAAAAACACTTTATTGAATATACATATGACTTACACAGAAATGTATTTATAAGAGTAAAATACATGAAGGGTTAACAACAACACTTCATCTCCTTTGCTGCTTCTTCTTTCCTCTTCAGCTCTGTCATCATCAATTCTCTTTCTTTTTCTTTCATCTTCAGCTGCTTTCTTCTTTTCATAAGCTCTCTTCGCATCAGCATCTTTTCGCTTCCTCTCTTCCCATAGCTGGTCTTGTCTTCTGTTTTCCTCTTCTATTCTTTTCACATAGTCAGCATTCTTCCTGGCCACTTCCAGATTCGCTACTTCATCATACCCAACCCAGTAGATCCTTCCCTTCTTACCGGGATCTATATATTCGATATTTTTGGGTAGAGGTCTAGGTCGAAAACCTCTTCCTCCACCACTTCTTCCTCCTCCTCTGGGTGTATCCTGTACAAGCGTCTTCTGCTTACCAGCTGAATGGCTGCTAGTAGACTGCTGCCTATCAGCTTCTTCGCATAACTTAAGACCCTTCTCCCAGTACAGATCCCATGCTTGAGCTACATACATCTTCTGGAAATAGCCTTCGGATTCGAGCGTTTTAAATTCTTCAACTGATCTTGGCTCGTCTCCGTCATCTGGAATAGCATCTTGATCCTTCCCTGCCGGAATGCCACCATAATGTTTCAACACTTCTTCAATGCGGGCATCCGTGTTTTTATTGAACTCTTTCATCCCTGCTTCTATAATTTTTCTTTTCTCTGACATGGGCACAACAGAGACTTCGATCGGCAGAGTCACTGGAAGTTTGCTCATGATGGATGCTGTGACATGACCTTGCTGAGGGGTTTCAGCAATCATTAGTGTCAAATCCTTTGACCTTTCCCCCTCAATTGTTTTTCCCTTTTTCTTCTCAGCTGCTGCTTCTTCTTTCAAATTCCTTAGGTACTCCTCTTCCTCCTTTTTGGCATCATCAAAGGAGAGAGGGACCCCAGGGAACATGCCTGCGAGCATGAAGTCGAGTTTGCTGAGAGCTGAGTTCTGCTTGGAGTCTGCTGCAGTATGTGCTGTTCAAAATTCCAAACAAGTGGCTTTTGACTCGGCTGCCACTAGTTTCATTTCAGCCATTAGAAGGATGAATTTCGCATTCATGTTCTCCTCAAGACGCATAATTTCTTTTCGGTGGAATTCACGCTGGAGCTCCATTTCTGTTATGTGGGAGGCATGCAATCTTTCCATATACGCCTGCATCCTCTGCTTCATATCAGCATTGTCAGCACTCCAAACAAGCATCTTATTATGCAATGCCTTGAAATAGCGAACTTGTTCGTATCGCATTTCACTCTGCTACTGACACCACTCCCTGATCCTTACCAATATCCCTCTCAAGTCTGCTGTGAGGGTGACATCTCTATTGTCAAGGCGTAATTCTAGTGAGGCCTGGTGCCGTTTGATCTTCCCAATCTCTGCACAGATCGTCTTGAAGACTTCACGGATCTCAGCTGTCACACCTGATTCAGCTGCCGGCCATTCTGCATCGAAATCAAAGTTTGCTGGCACAATAGAGTCGGTAGGGATGACTGGATCTTCTCAGACGGTGAATCGTCGCTGCTCTTTAGCTGTCTCTTCCTTTAGCTCTGGCAGCTCAATCGAAAAGGGAAATACTTGCTCAAATGCATAATCTCGCACATATGGGGTTGATTGTCTTTGTTTGTGCCGTGATGTCTCTGGTTGAGTCGATTATTCATTTGTGGGAGAACTCTTGAGATGACTCGGTTTAAGTGGGCCTTTTGAAATGGGTTTTAACCGACCGAGCCTCAATCGTCTTAACAACTTCTTCGGCCTCGGTGGATTTTTCTAAGTGAAGTACACGATCCTCCTGCCGCAACATCGGCGTCATCGGAGGTTGATGAAACCGGGGGCTTGATTCATCATCGAAGTTGAATGTTTGAGCGACTTTGAAACTCGCCCGACTCATTTGCGGGAGAACATCCTCACCGGGTCCTTTTGATGTGCAACAGTGTGGACTCGGCTTCATCTTCGACCCAGAAATGATATGTCGGGGTTTTCCTGGGAGTCATGAAGTGCACTAATCTCCTTCTCAGATTCAGCAATGTTAACAGGAGGGATGTTCTGAACTTCTTGAGCTTTACCCAGGGAGGTCTCAACTTCCCTTGGGCCTTCAACACCTCCAGCAGTCTCAACTGCAACAGGCCTTCAACATTCCATTCGACAGTCGTAGCTGTCTTAGGGTCTTGGACCATGGCATCCGAAGGAGTCTCAACCCCTTGGATTGCACTTTCACTGCCCAGAGTGTTAACTCCCGAGGCATTTCCATCCTGTGCCTCGACTGCATCAGAAGTGCCTCAGCCTGCAAAGTAGCTGACACTTCACCTGGGACAGACTCAATTGTCCGAGCTTCATCAATGTCAATCTGCTGTGATTCTTTCTTGGTTTCCACTTTGCCTCATTTCTTCAATAAAGAGTCATCTTCAGCATCCTCCGACCCTGCTGCAGTGGAGTGAGTTTCCCCCTCAGCTGGCACACCAGCTGAGTGACTGATGATGGGGTCACTCTTCTCCAGACTCGCGGCTGCTTCCGTTGAGTGCTCAACCGTTGGGACAGGTGGTAAAACACCTTCAGTTGGGGTTGGCTCAACTTGGGTGCCCAAAGTCCCAGTTTCATCGCTAATTCCCTTGGAACCATCCTCAGACTGGACAGGGGACGTAGCTGCAGCAACGAATGAGGCAATATGCTGTGCTACTCCCAAATGATCCGTCTGTAGGAGAGATTGAGACAACTCTCCTGGTCCTTCGAACATTTGTTGCTCATGCATCATTCTGGATTCCCTCAGAGCTTGCTGCATTTTTGACTTCTGTTGCTGGCAAAAGAACGAGATCCATATCTTCATCACTCTCTGAGAACACGTCCAGATGAGAGTGAGAGTGTTCTAGAGTTCCAGTAAGCGGACATATACTTGATTTCTTGCGAGCTTCAGCTTCCTCTGCTGCTCTGGCTTGTTCATTCTCCTTGAAGATTTGTAGGATATTCAGGTAGTTATCTTCATCAAGGGCCTGAAGCACTTTAGTGACTCCGAGAAATTGGAACAATTCCTCCTCTTCTTCGATAAACTCAGGGCGTTCAAACTGCACCCTTGAGTGGCTTAGCTTCCATGCCCTCCATTCACGTAGACGGTGTTGAATGTCTGGGTATACAAGAGAATACATGATGACATCATCATCGTCATCTTCTTCTTGTCCTTCCTTTTCTGGGATGGAAGGCAAGATGTTCTGCTGCTCTTCATCTTCAGCAGCGTCCGTAGCAAGTGGAGAGACAACTTTTTCAACTGGAGGGTCAGTTGTCTCACTGCCGTCATCCTCATTGTCTTTTTCTCTGGTGAGTCTTTTGTAGGCCTCACGATCACCTCAGAGACTTGGCGGTTTCATCAATTACCGGGAGAAAGCACTTCCGAGTGTCCGTAGTCTCGAGATGCTTTCTCCGGTGAGTGGCCGATTCAATTTGTCTTTTCACGCTCAGAAAGCTTGATGATCCTTCTTTTTTTGGGTTTAACCAGAGGAATTTTCGGTTCTTTTTCCTCCTCGGATTCTTTGGCGGCGGGGCGGGCATCCTTTCGGGACAGAGCGCCTTCCCGGGCTTGGCGATCCTTTTCTTGCGTATGGGTGGAGAAGGGATTTGGGCTTCCTTCTCGGCTTCGTTTGTAACAGGGGGGGAGACACGGCCGCTCGGGCGGCGACCTACTGCAGGGCAGGTGCATCCTGTTTCTTTACTGCATGGGCATCTTTCTTCTTTGCAGCTGCAGGGGCAGCTTTCTTCTTGGGAGGAGAGGTAACAGCTGTGTCCTCAGGTTCAGCTGATTCCCTCTCACTTGTATCCGCCTTCTTTGCATGGGCTCTCTTCTGGGCTCCTGAAAGGTTAGCCCTAAACATCCTTTTATTTACATGGAAAGGTTTTCCATGTTGAAGGGGAATGCCCTTCACTTCCATTAGGTGGCCAATCACCAGGCCATAACCGAGAGATCCTCCAAAGGATCCGTCTTCCTTGTACGATTTATTCACAACATTCTGGCAGAGTCTGCTATACACGAACTCAGCCCAGTTGACTTTCTTGGCCTGCATGATCGCAGCCATGACAATCAGCTTAGTCTTTGACAGCTGGCTGAAGCTGCCAAACTTCATGTCTACACACTTGGAGACAACATCCATCAACTTGTGATAGTCGTCCTTCAGCAATTTCTTCTCAGCTGTGTAGACTACCTTAGCAACACACTCTGGTTTGGCTACCTCTTTCCATGCAGTAGCCAAATAAACGTCTGATTCATAAATCTCATTTATGCCCTCAGACGGCAACAAACAATGCTCCACAAGGTCCTTAGCTGTTATCATAATGTCCTTGCGGTGGATAGAAGACTTGATGCATTCGTCCTGCACCTCTGCATTCACGTAGAACTGCGCCACCTCTTCAAGATAGGTGTGCGAGTACTCCAAGGTAAGAAAAGCCTTAAGACCGGACTTTTCCAACATTTCTGCAATCTTCTTCACTAGGGTTTCATACGAACCCTGCTTCACCATGCCTTCAAAATCCACGGACGATCCTGAGTGGATTTGCTTCGATAACTTGACGAAATTAAACTTTGGTGCCATTTTTAGGAGTTTTTACCGACTAAAACTTGAAGAACTGGTTGGAGAACACTTAGGGTTTTCGAGAGAGAAAAGAACTTGCTTTCTTTTACTTGAAGATGAATAGTTTTGAGTGTGAGAGAGAGAAAACTGAAGAAAGAGTATATAAAGGTTATGAAAGGATGGGTTTTTGGATTTTGAAATTTGATCAAGATCAACGACTCAGATTTAGCACGTCAAACCGCATTTAATTCCTCGCATTTAATGCGCATACAAACATTTATATCCAATCATATGTTTAATGTGCAGCTTTTGACTGTACCCGTCATTGTTACACTGACATCATCCTTAAAAACATTCCTGCTCATTTAAAACGACTGCGTTTTTGTCACTTAGCTCATAAATGATTCAGCTTGTTTCACAAATGACTTAACTCTCCTTCTCTCTTTTCATTAAGCGATTCAAATTTGTCATACCTAACTCGATCGGTGACTTTCCGATATGGCTATTTCACTTGGCTGATGTGAAAAACATGTTCATTTCTCTCTTTCTATCTTCCATCTCTTCTGATTGAGTCTTCTGAGTGTTAACTCAGCTCAATTAACCATAGCTCATGCTTAAGCTCTTCAAATCTTGATTCACATAAGGGCTTGGTGAATATGTTAGCTAACTGCTTATCAGTTGAGATATATTCCAAAGTGATGTCTTTCTTTTCAACATGATCTCTTATAAAATGATATCGACATCGGTGTGCTTTGTTCTTGAATGCAACACAGATTTCGAGTGATTGCAATAGCACTTGTGTTATCACACATAATTAGGATCTCTTTTTCTTCAATTTCATAGTCTCTCAATTTCTTTGTCTCATCCATAAGACTTGGGCACTTTTGCCCGCAACTATGTACTCGCTTGAGTTTGTGGATGTGGCTATTGAGTTTTGCTTCTTACTAAACCAGAAACCAATCTGTTTCCAAGCATTTGACATGTACCAAGTACTCTTCCTGTCAACTCTACATCCAAAGATAGTCGAGTCCGAGTAACCAATAAACATGAATCCACCTTCTTTTGGATACCATAAGCCAACTTCCCGGCATCCCTTCAAATATCTTAGATTTCTTCTTGCAATGCTGACCATGTGGCTCTCCTTTGGTGCAGATTGAAATCTTGCACATACACCTACTGCAAAGGTGATGTCTCGTCTGATGGCTGTTAAATAGAGCAATGATCCAATAAGTGTTCTATATCTTGTTTGATCTCTGACTTTACCATCCGCATCCATGTCCATCTTGATCGATGTGTTCATTGGTATTTTCACAGAAGACTTCTCTTCCATACCAAATTTCTTCATTAAATCTCTGGTGTACTTTATTTGACTTATGAAGGTTCCATCCTTCAATTGCTTAACTTGAAGTCCTAAGAAGAAAGTCAGTTCTCTCATCACGCTCATTTCAAATTTGCCTTGCATGAGGTTTGAGAACTTATCACACAGCTCTTTATTTGTGGATCCAAAAATGATATCATCCACATATATTTGAACAAGCAGTATACTCTCTCCATCTTGAATTCTGAAGAGTGTTCTGTCCACTTTGCCTTTGGTGAATTCATTATCAGTTAGAAATTGAGATAATGTATCATACCATGCTCTTGGTGCCTGTTTCAATCCATATAATGCTTTCTTGAGCTTGTACACCTTATCTCCAATAGTCTTCTGCTCAAAACCTGGAGGTTGTTCAACATAGACTTCTTCCTCTAACAGTCCATTTAAGAATGCACTTTTCACATCCATTTGATATACAGTGAAGTTCTTGTGAGTAGCATAGGCAAGAAACATCCTTATTGCTTCTAATCTAGCAACAGGGGCAAATGTTTCATCAAAATCTATTCCCTCTTCTTGGCAATACCCTTTGGCTACCAATCTTGCTTTGTTTCTTACAACAGATCCTTCCTCATTCATCTTGTTTCTGAAAACCCATTTTGTGCCAATGACATTTTGATGGGTTGGTCTCTGCACCAATTCCCATACTTTGTTTCTTTCAAACCGATTGACTCTTCTTGCATGGCTTGAATCCAATGTGTGTCATCCAATGCTTGAGACACATCTTTTGGCTCTGTTTGGGAGATAAAACAAGTGAACATTGCTTCCTGCTGAGCTCTGGATCGGTTCTTACACCATCTCTTACATCTCCAATGACTAGCTCTGGTGGAAGGTCTCTCAGCCATCTCACATCAGGTTGAAGCAAGTCAGCTGGGTTCAGCTGTCTCGTAGCTGCGTTGTCTTGAGCAACTCTTTCATCATCATTCAACTGCAGATTTTCCAGTTGTCTTTGAGATTCAGCTTTCTCATCTTCATCTTGGTTGATTACTCTTACTTCAGCTTCAACATAAGGACTTTTCTGCATAGTTGGGTGATTCAGCTTATCAGCTAACTTTTCAATATCTTCTCCATTCACATTAGGTTCATCAAAAACCACATGAATAGACCCCTCTGTGACCATAGTCCTCTTGTTCAACACTCTATAGGCTTTGCTCTCAGCTGAGTATCCCAAAAAGATACCTTCATCCGCTTTAGCATCAAAAGCCTTTAGATTATCCTTGCCATTGTTGTGGATGAAGCATTTATATCCAAATATTCTAAAATATGCAATATTTGGATTTCTCCCTGTCCATATCTCATAGGGAGTTTTGGTCAATTGCCTGTTTATCATGCATCTATTTTGAGTATAGCATACAGTGTTGATAACTTCAGCCCAAAATCTCTTAGGCAATCCGACTTGACTAACATGGTCCTGCAGACTTTCTTGGGAGTTCTGTTCCTTCTTCTTTCGGCCTACTCCATTCTCTTTGTGGAGTCCTTGCTGCAGATAACTCATGATCAATACCATTTTCAACACAATACTGAGTTATTATCCCATTGACAAACTCAGTTCCTCTATCAGACCTTATCTTTATAATGGTTTGGCTCTTTTCATTTTGAATTCTTTTCATCAGCTGAGGTAACTTCTGCAAAGTTTCCTTCTTTTTGCACATGAAGATTGTCCATGTATATCTTGAATAATCATCTACCACCACTAAGGTGTATTTATTTCCACTTATGTTGGCTGGTTCAACAGGAACAAATAAATCCATATGCAACAGATGCAATGTCCTTGTTGAAGAAGGACTAGGCTTCTCCTTGAATGAAGATTTGATCTGCTTTTCCATTTGGCATGCATCACATACACTTCCCTTCTTGTACACTGAGTCTGGCAATCCTTCCACAAGATGACTCCTTGTAAGCTTGTTGATTGTCTTGAAGTTCAGATGACTCAGCTTCTTGTGCCACAACCAACTTGATTAATTTCGGCTGTGCTCTTTGCTAACAGGCAGGTGCTTGGTGTGGAAGTAGACCAGTCCACCACATACATATTCTTATGTCTAGATCCTTGCAATACTATTTCATTTGATTTAGTATCTTTAATCTGGCACACTCTCATATTGAATCCAACATTTTAGCCCTTGTCACAGAGTTGGCCGATGCTTAACAGGTTGAAGTTGAGGCCTTCAAGATAAGCAACATCTGTGATTTCTAATCCATTCTTCTTGATGGATCCAGTGCCTTTTATTTCCCCTAGAGCTTCATTTCCTCCAAATATGACTTTTGCACCTCTAATCTCCTTGAATCTTGTGAGAATTTTCTTGTTTCTGTCATATGTCCGGACCACTATCCATGTACCAGGTTCCTTGGCACTCAATTGTTCCTTGAACTCGCAATCAAGGAAATTAGTTTTAGGTACCCATACTTGCCTGGGTCCCGAGGGGTTAGTCTTTGTAAGATGATCCAACCAACCTATAGCCAAATGACTTGACTCACAAGAGGTTGCCATCTATCTCGTGCCATAATCATAATTCACTTTAGCAAATTGATTGGGGGCTTTAGGTTCATACAACTGTCTCTTTTATCTGTATGCATGTGTGTGTGCTTTAGCAATTGCCTTCTTTGGGTAGTTGTGATATTTTTGAGTGTAGTGCCTGAGTGCATATGTGTGCTGAAAATAGCTCTTTTGCCTTTGGAATGACCTTTCTTTGAGGTTTAGGTCTTTGCCATCTAGGCTTGTATTCTATTGGTCTTTGCTGATTTTTTACATTGTTCCAATCATCTTGGCTTGGATAGTTCCTACCATTCCCATTATTTATGTTTCTTTGATAAAACTTCTAGGGTTTTTGGTAGCTCTGTTTATTCTTCACAGAGTACTTTCTATTTGGAGTTTGCTGAGGAACTCTGCTGGATTTCTTCTCAGCTGTCCTCTCAGCATACTCAACTGGCTTTTTTCCTTTTCCTTTATATCCAAGGCCAGTTTGTTTATGATTGTGTTTTGGAATGAATGTGGGTGCAATATTTGGTGTTTTGGGTTTTTGAGATGGTTCATTACTCGAAGATCCTTTTTCCAAAATCACTCTAGGAGTTGACTGTGCACAAAGGAATTGAATCCTATGCCTGTCTTATCTCCACATTCTTTTTGACTCATGATAAGGTCATCCAATGATTTGGATGCCTTTGTGAATGAGGCAATTACATTTTTAAGATCATTTTCTCTCTTTTCTATAGAAGCTATCTCTGCTATTAGTTTGGCATTTTCAGCCTTCAGCTTTTTGTTCTCACCAGCTATGTGACTTTACTCAGCTCCTTAGTCAATTTGTGAGTTTTGGCTTTTGAATTTCATTTGTTTTCCTCATTTATAAGTGTGTGTGTGAGGATTTTATGTGCTCAAAGTCTTTCATCATTTTGCCTAATGAATCATAAAGATCAGTGGGTGATGAAGTGTGTGTGTCACAATCACTATCACTTGAATCTGAATGAGATGAGTTAGAGTGTACCTAATCTTCCGGTCCAGTTGATCTTGTTCTTTAGCCATAAGACATATCATTGCTTCTTCTTGAGAATCACTTGAGTAGTCGGTTTTCACTCTCTCGAGTCGCCGCTTTAGACTTAGATTTGTCTCGGTAGATCTCGCAGCCAACATAGCTTTCTTCTTTTTTCTTCTTCTTTCTCTCAAGACTTTTCTTTCTTCTTTATTCTGTACTTATTGTGGTGGATAGGAACATCAATTGCAAAATGTCCTGGTTGTGCAATTCCAACACAGGTTCTCAGCTCTTTGATCAGCTCTTTCTGTCCTTGGGTTATCAGCTCTCTGATACTCAACCGTTTGATGTTCAACTCTCTTGGGTGGCCTATCTTCCCTTGACTTAGAGGGAGCTGAATGTCTCTTGGAGGATTCACCCTTGTTTCTTTTATAGTTCTTATTGAAGAACTTGTTGAATCTTTTAACCATCAGGGCAATCTCTTCATGGTCTATGGCTTCCTTGACTTCGGCTCTCTTTCCCTCCTTGACTATAAGAGCAGCTGTCTTAGGTACAACTATCCCCTCTTGCTCTTTTCTTCTCAGCTCAAACTCATAAGCTTTGAGATCTGAGAACAACTCATGATTGGATGTTGTTGTGACGTTCATTGAATGTCTCAGGGCCATGACCTTCATTTCCCATTCAGCTGGGAGGCTTCTTAGAATCTTCATACACATTTCCTTTTGTGTATATTCTTTCCCAAGTGCTGATAGCTCATTTGTGATTTGGTGAATCGGCATCCAATCGATCTGAAGGTTTCACTGCAAGCATTTTAAAATTTTCAAATTTTTGTACAAAGAACAGACAATTTATTTTCTTTAATCTGCTCTGATCCTTCACAAATTAAGGTCAGTTTATCCCAGATTTCTTTTGCAGATTGGCAAGATTTGACTTTGTTGAACATTGCTTTGTCCAAAGTTTTGTAAAGTATGTCCTTGGCCACATTGTCCAAGTTGTATCTTTCTCTGTCCTCGTTTGTCCACTCAGTCCTTGGTTTCTCAACCATGGTTGGTCTTGCCTCAGCAGTAGCTTCTTCTCCTTTAGTTGCATTTCTGTTCATTGTTCTTGTTCTTTTGTGTTCACTTTCAGTATTTGCAGTGGCCCATCCTCTATCACTAGCCACATTTCATCATGTAAAGCAGATAGATGAACCTGCATACGAATTTTCCAACCATCAAATTCCTCAACAATGAACATAGGAATGCGTGTCAGATTTGCTTCCATGATAATAACTCTTGATAAGAATGAAAGATTTTTAAGATACAAGTGTTAAAAATCTTTTTAGAAAAGATAGAGATCTAGTTCAGTAACCAGTGCAGAAGGCTCAATGAACGAACCGCTCTGATACCAATTGTAGGTCCCAAGGGGTGTGAGTAAGGTTTAGAAGGGGGGGTTGAATAAACCTTACCAAATTTTCGATTTAGTCCTTTTAAAGAAATTACAGAGTTAACACAAACAACTAAGTCCTTGAGGGACAACTAAGTTGGTTTATTCAGCAGAGTTAGCCACTCAACAGACTCGATAGAGCTATTGATAGAATAACTCAGCTGTTTAACCTGAAACTTAACTTGGCTGTGTTGGTTTTATCAGCAGAAGGCTCAACACCCTTTGATTTTTTTTAAACTTGTTTTAACACTTGATTTTAACACTTAGTTATTAATCAGTTGGATAGCAAATTATCAGCAGATATAAGTAAGTATGCAGAAATAAAAGTGCTGAAATGTAAATGACACAAATGATTTTATAGAGGTTCAAAGATGGGGTAATTCTTCTAATCCTCTCTTCTCCAACTCCTGGAGGAATCCACTAAGTAAAGATCAGTTCACAAAGTGGTTATCAGTCTATAGACAAGTCTTGATCACACAGCTGACTTGCTCCTTGGACTCAGTCTAGAGATGCTTTGGTCACACATCTGGCTTCTCTTCCGGCTCAACTTCTTCACAGGGCACCTGCCTTACTACTTCAGCTCACTTTCTCAAGCTTCTTGGATTTGATCACGAAGCCCTCCAATAACTTGAGACTGGTTCGACCTTGAACCTTCCTACAATCCTCCTTTGAAAGTAGACCCCTTCTGATTCTTCAAAAGTTTCCTCTTCAACAGTTTGAAGTTATCTTTCCTTCACAGCTTTGTGTTTGATTGATTTCCTTCGAGTTTCAGGCTTGAGGATATGCTTGAATATCTTTGAGAATATTTGCAGGTTACAGCTTTGAATAATGCTTGATTTCTCAGGTGTGCAAGTTACCTTTTCTCAATGAATTTCCTCAGCCTTTTATAGTGAACTTTCAAAAATCTGCCCGTTGAAGAGATAGGCTGATTTTCAAAAGACACTTGTGTTCGTTGGCTTGTCTTTTCTTGTCCTTTCCTCGTATTAAATGAATGTTCAGCTTTTCAGGTTCTGACACGAGGTGCAGTGCTTCCCATTGGTTTATTCTTTTTACACGCTTCTGGGACGAGCACTTTAAGACATGGCAACATGGAAGTATTACTTATTTAAGTAATATTTTTGACTTCTGTGCAACGGATTTCTTTCAGTTGACTTCTCTTGGTCACGCTATTTCCCAGGTGACTTGAGTCGCTCCAATCATTTGAAGACTCAATTGTCACTTTCAACTTGTGACTTGGCTTCTTTAGATGACTTTGGTCGACACTTCACACACACTGTTCCTCGGTGATATACCTTCAATCAAGTTCTTGATCTTCCTTCTTGGCCATACTCAGTTGTTCCACAGCGGAGTCTTCACTTCAGTCTTCAGTTGACTTCTTGTATTTCCAGGCTTAGCTGACTCGACTCAGCTTTTTCAAATTTCTCTCTATTACAATGAAAATTACAAGAAAAATGGGGTGCCAACTTTCTAGTTTAAGTTTTACATGACATTCATCAAAATCTACAAAATAAATTTCCCAACAAAGGCCGATGTATTTTCAGGCTTCAAAGTTGACAAAGCTCAGATAGAACTTGAATCTAGAAAAAAGATCAAGTGTCTAAGAACTGATAATGGAGGAGAATATAGAAGTGATGAATTTGAGTTTTTCTGTCAACAAGAAGACATCAAAAGACAGTTCAGGATGGCGTACACACCTCAACAAAATGGAGTGGCAGAGCAAATGAACAGAACCTCATTAGAAAGAACAAGAGCAATGTTGAGAACTGCAAGTCTACCCAAGACATTCTGCGGAGAGGCAGTCAAAACCGCCTGTTATGTGATCAATCGGTCACCATCAACTGCGATTGATATGAAACGCCCATGGAGATGTGGACTGGTAAGTCTGCTGATTATTCTCGCTTATATACATTTGGAAGTGTTGTGTACATGATGTACAATGACCAAGAAAGAACGAAATTGGACCCAAATTCCAGAAAATGTATCTTTTTCGGGTATACTGATGGAGTCAAGTGGTATTTTCTATGGGATCCCACTACCCACAATGTTGTCATCAGTTGAGATGTGATATTTGCAAAAGATAAACTGCAAGAGAAAGGAGATAGTAACACTGTAAAAGAGAACCAGGAGACTACTACAGTGCCAGTGGAAAATAATCTACAGAATGAAGATCCAAAATATTCTGAAGCAGTACCAGAGCACTAGGTACCAGAACAAGTCGAATCTGATATCCAAGAAGTACGTCGTTCAACTCATGAGAGAAAGCCGCCATCTTAGCAATCGGAGTATGTTATGGAGACCAATATTGCATACTGTCTTTTAACAGAGAATGGAGAGCCATCAACTTTCCATGAAGCTACAAAAAGCTCAGATGCATCTCAGTGGATGACAACAATGCATGAAGAAATTGAAGCTCTCCATAAGAATCAAACTTGGAAACTAGTACCGTTACAACATGGTGGAAAAGCCATTGGCAATAAATGGGTCTACAAGATCAAACGAGATAGCAACGATCAAGTAGAGTGGTATCGTGCAAGATTGGTGGTAAAAGGATATGCTCAGAAAGAGGGTATTGGCTTCACTGAGATATTTTCCCCGGTGGTTTGACTCATGACAGTCAGAGTAGTCCTCGCGATGTGTGCTACATTTAATTTACATTTAGAGCAGTTCGATGTAAAAACTCCGTTTCTTCATGGAGAGCTTGAAGAAGAAATTTACATGCTTCAACTAGAAGGTTTTGCTGAAACAGGCAAAGAGAACTTGGTTTGCAGGTTAAACAAATATCTGTACGGTCTCGAACAGGCGCCAAAGTATTGGTACAAGAGATTTGATTCTTTCATAATGAGCCTTGAATACAACAGACTTAGTTCAGACCATTGTGCATACTACAAAAGATTTGGTGATAATGATTTTATTATTTTGCTGTTGTATGTGGATGATATGTTGGTGGCAGTCCCCAACAAAGATCAAATCCAAGAAATGAAGGCACAATTGACTAGGGAGTTTGAAATGAAGGACTTGGGACCAACAAACAAGACTCTAGGGATGCAAATTCACCGAGACAGAAATAATAGGAAGATCTGGATTTCTCATAAGAACTACTTTAGGAAAATCTTGCAACGCTTCACCATGCAACATTGTAAGTCAGTTTCTACCCTACTTCCTATTAATTTCAAGTTATCCTCAAGTATGTGCTAGAAATGAAACAGAGAGAGGAGGAGATGTTTTAGTCGTATGCATCAGCAGTGGGAAGTCTAATGTTAGCTATAATATGTACAAGACCAGACATTGCACAAGCAGTGGGAGCAGTGAGTCGATACATGGTGAATCCTGGTAGAGAGCATTGGGATATAGTGAAGAGGGTTCTGAGATACATCAGAGGAACTTCGGATGTTGCATTATGTTATGGAGGATCGGATTTTACCGTCAGGGGTTATGTTGATTCAGATTTTGCAGGTGATCTTGATAAAAGGAAATCCACTACGGGCTATGTGTTTACACTTGCGGGGAGGAGTCGTAAGTGGGTTTCAAAATCGAGACTATTGTAGCTCTATCTACAACTGAAGCAGAATACACGACAGCTATACAAGCTTGTAAGGAAGCAGTCTGGATTCAAAGGTTATTTGAGGAGCTTGGGCACAAACAAGAAAAGATTGTTCTATTTTGTGATAGTCAGAGTGCTTTGCATATTGCAAAGAATCCAGCCTTACATTCAAGGACAAAGCACATAGGAGTTCAATATCACTTTATTTGAGAAGTAGTGGAAAATGGGAGTGTGGATATGCAAATATTTACACTGATGAGAACCTAGCAGATTGCATGGCCAAACCAATCAACACTGGTAAGATCCCCGTGTAGCTTAGGAGATACATAAGCAGCATGAGTGGCAAGTGTAGATAATGATGTAAGGGTTACAAAAGTGACTTTAAGTGGGAGAATGTCAAAGATAAAGCCACTTTTGAAAAGTGGGGCAAATAGTGAAATCCCATTTACATAATTTATGTCATAATTTGCGGAGAACTTTTCTACAATTGCAACTAATTGGCACCAAAAGTTGATGGAGATGTGCATTCACTTTCCTATAAAATGGGTTGATTCGGGAGAAGGAAAAACACACCAAAACAAGCTATCTCATTTATAGTTTTCTCCTTGTATTTAGAGAGAGTGATGATATAGTTTTCTCCTTGTATTTAGAGAGAATATGTTGTAATCCCTATTTTTTATAATGAATTGCTCCTATACTTGTCCGTGGTTCTTACCTCAAATTTATTTGGGGTTTTCCACGTAAAAATATTCGTGTCCATTATTTTTCTCACATCACTATTGTCATGGGTTTGTTTCAGTCCATAATTTCCTAACAACAACTTCATCTACAACTGCGACTGATTTACCTGGTACAAAAAAATGTTGATAAGCTAATAATAATTGCTTGAGGGATGGAAAAGGAAAAGAGAAAAGTTCGATAAACGAAGAAAAATTAGTGCAGAAGTACCGAGAATTGTTACCCCAAGCTTCGCGTTGTGGTCTTCTGAGGCCTGAAATACTGCGATAAACGTTATGAAACATATTGCAAAGCGCAAGAAGAAGATATGTTAAGGATCATCTTCTCCTTATTAAGCAGATAAACATATCGAGTTTGCATAACAAGAATATTGACATGGCCAAGGAGGATAAAACGAGAGTAGAAGAGGAGAAGTAGAAACGTTCATTAGACGTAAATTTATGAAAAGGGACACTGAACAAAAAAGCAAAGGGAGGAACCAACAGCTATACAGGTAGGTTTTATAAATTGGCATTGACAAATTTGTAATGAAAAAAATGTATGAAAATACAAAAGGCTTCTATTATTGGTGTTGGATTTTTGTTATTGTTGTATGATTGATTTAATAAGCCAAATAAGGAAAGGAAACAAGAAAATATGTGGCCTCATTTCTGCTTCTTAGCTAAAAAATGAGAGTAGTCAATTAGTGAGACCACTTTATGATTATTTTTTGGGCTAATTACAAAACACACCATTGAGGTTCAGTCAAATTAAAAAAAAAAAAAAAAGAAAAAACAGGCAATATGGGGGTGTTTGTTAAACAAATAATTTACCTTGTTTTGTTAATTACATGAATAACTTGAATGAAATGAGTGTTAATTTCTGCAACCACTATGAAGATTTGTTTTCGATTTCTTTGAAGTACAAGACTCCAACTTCTCAGGAGAATCATATTAATCAAGACGAGAAATAATCCACGTAACACGATCAATTATCTGATATTCATTTTATGTTACTATCATTAGAGATAGTTCCACTAATTGATATATAACTGGGTTGGATAAATTGCTGGACTAAAATTACATGGACTCTCGACCACCTTCCATCCAACAATCGCATGAATCACCACTGTGTTTTCCTTTATCAACATAAGAATAGAAAATGAGTCTAAACGATCAGATGCATTCACATTAATACTAATCATATCCAGTAATTAGGGTGATTAATACCTTGATTTCAACATCATCAAAAATAAGGCAGCTCACAAGCCTTACATCAGCTTCAATCCGAGCAAGAAACAATCCAGATCATCCCAGCAATCCTTGGTTCCGTATACATAGAACTGCTTTTTCCCCCGCATGTGGTGTTAAGAATATCTTGATACAATCTTAATACATTATCTGTTGGGAGACTCCTGTGAATGAATTTGCATCAGAAACAGGGATGGACAAAATATCGTGAATCATCCCATAAAATTATCCCTGCAATAGCTGATAATAATTGTGTTGACTAGCAGGATATTATGCAAGTTCACAACTAGTCCAGATTAATCTTGTGTTGGTTAAAGAAAATTGTTCCCATGATTTTTCTTTTCTCTTTTTTTCTTTTCTGATCAAATTCTAAATATGCCCTTGCTTTATACCATCTTAATTTCTCAATATCCCAACCTTCACAAAAACAACCAAAATTGACCTGCTACTATCTTAAAGATTATTCACTCATCGTTTCATCTTCTCTGTGAGCAAAAAAAGGGGGTTAATTGCAAACACGCTTGAGGTTTAGCCGATTATCTTTCAAAATTATGAATACCCCCTTGTAATTTGTTTCCATCTTACAAATCACCCCCCTCAACACGGGATATTTGTTAGGTACATACAAATTTTGATGGGGTGTTTGTAATAGGGGTGTGCACGGTCGGTCCGGTTCGGAGATTTAGAAATCTCCAGAACCGTTCCGAAGTTTGGAGATCCCAAAATTAAATCTCCAGAACCGAACCATAAAAAAAATCTCCGTCCCGAACCGTTCCGATAGTTCGGTACGGTTCGGGACGGAGATTCGGTTCTAATGGGATGGTACGGAACGGTTCGGGACGGTTCGGAGAAACGGAGATTTAAATATTTCACAAATAAAACATACAAAAAAGATGAAAAGAAAAACCAGTAAAAATCATTAAATGGTTATACTTTCAATCTTTTTTTAAGTGCAATTTCAAAAATACATACTAAAACTATTAGTACTATACGAGCTTAACATTTTGATATTTTATATTTAACTTATACATAATTTTTTTTAATTCATATTTAAGTACTAAATTTTTAATATTGTAATTCTAAATCTTCCTTTCATGATATATACTATACTACATATTAGTTTAATATCAATTTAACTTTTAATTGTTTTTTTACATAATTTATAGTTAAAAGTATTGATTTTTCTTTTTGAATTTTAACATAATATGTTTCAGATATTATGTCATTCGTATTAGAAGTAAAAGTGTAGAATCTCAAAGAATGACAAATTTAGTAGCCTCTATTACACAATAATATTCTATAATCTTGGCACATTGTCAAGGGCTCTTGACTTAAGAAAAATATAACTGACTAATAACTTTGATAAACTAATATGAAACAAAAATATATAGTCTCAATGTCTTAATTTCTTTGTTAGACGATTACTCTAGTTTATGTGCATGTACTAATCATCTAACTAATTTTAATTCAATTAATTTTCATGATTAGAGGATGAGTCTAGTTATGATCCTTAATAAGTAAAATATTATCAAATATAAATATTTTCTACATATTAAATATGATTTTATAATTTCATTTATTGGGTTCATTTATATAAATTAATATGACGTAACTATTAGTGAATTAAATATATATTCAATTATTCATTTGATATATTGATAAAATATGCCAAATTTTTTATTTGGTAATTTTTAGTATTATATAGTATTGAATTTCAAAGGAATATTTAGTTAATTCACTATCAAATATAAATACGATAAAAATATTATATATGTATATATAAAATTTATTTTAAAATCGGTTCTAGTTTCGGATATTCGGTTCTGTACGATTCTCGGTATGGATATTTGAAAAATCTCCAGAACCGTACCATGAAATTTTTGGGGACAGTTCGGTTTGGGAAAAGTCAAAAAGTCAACAGATATTTTCGGTTCGGATATTTTTTGGTTCGGATATCAGTTCGGGTTCGGTGATCTCCAAGTCCCGTGCACACCCCTAGTTTGTAACACTATAAAGGAGTATTTATAATTCTGAAAGATAACCGGAAATTTTTGTAATTAAGCTAAACCTCAGGGATGTCTTAGTAACTATCCCAAAAAGAGGCATCAATATCATATCATATGGGGCATATCATACCACCATGTCATGCTGGAAGGTATAAACAGACATATGATGGGCAACCAGACCTCAAATAGGGAGTCTATCTTTTTCATAGTAAATTTTAGTTTTTAGGTGTAGAAAATTATTCATAAGAATAGGGATAATTTCACTTTTGGTACCCAAACTTTACTACCTTTTTGCTTTTGATACCCATTGTTCCAATTTAATCAATTTTGGTACCCAACGTTTTTAGTTTTTGTCAATTCAACTACAAACCGTTAGTTAGCTGTCAAAAAGTAACGTTTTACTTGTTACAATAGGTGATGGATAAGGGAGCCCTAATTAGCCGGTCACAAGGCAACCCTCCTCATTTCAGCACCAATTCTCATGTACAATACTCATTCAAGAGCCCTAATTCATCCAGTTGTGTCCAAAATTTTGCTTGGAATCTTATTCATATCCATAATAAATCCTTAAAACTCAAGTTCCCAAAGAACTCACGTCTTCATAATCCTTAAAAAATACTTAGATTCACAAATTTGATTCGATTTCAGTTTAATTTAATCACTCCTTGTTACCAATTCCCGTCATCGCTCCTCCAACAGCCATGGCGGTCCGTCGTCTACCACCACTACCATTAACATCATGCTTGCAATCGTCGAAAATAGGACCAACTCTCTAGACCTCGACAGGCCACTCACAACATTATAGTTATTAGTTATTCTGAATGCGAGGCGCAAAATTTGGGGGAAGATCTCCAGATGCTGAAACAACTGTGCTCCAACATCAAGCACGGTGACGCCACTGATTCACTATCGATTTGCCGTGACCTCCTCTAGAATTAAATGAGGACTTTATTTTCTATAATCTGTATTCATGACCTGAGGGAAAGAGTTGGTATCTGGTTTATTAAATAGTTAGTATCTGAAGTGTGAAAGAATGGTTTTGTTCAATTGGAAAATAGGGATTGTTTGGTGAAGTGTAGCTGTTGAGGCATGTGATAGAAATATGCTGATGTTGTACCTTCTTTCTGATGAAAAAGATCATCTAGAAGCAAATTTTTGTTTTGCACGGGCTTTCTTTATGGATTTTCTTGGTGTTAAATTTCATGTACCGCCAGTAAACAAAACATAAATATAATTAAAATTAGAATTAAGCTGGACCTTCGATCCCCATTCTCAATCTAGATCGAGCTTTTTATTCTTTGGAAGTTTTTTAGGCGTAGAAATGTAGGGCACAAACTTAAGTGAGGAAATGAAGGTCTTCTCCTACTTTTTACCCTTTTCCACCTTGTAACAGATAAACCGTTACTTTCTGACGGAAAACTAACGGTTTGTAGTGGAATTGATGATAATAGAAAATATTGGGTACCAAAATTGATTAAGTTGGAATTATGGGTACCAAAAGTTAAAAGGTGGTAAAATTTGGGTATCAAAAGTGAAATTATCCCACAAGAATATTATGCTAATGTTGAATGTTTCGATAACAACATTCAGGCAGTTGCATAATGAGGGTGCTTCCTGTCTGCCACTTGAAGTGCCTCAAAGCTGGATACACGCCTTAGGGGTAGCTGCAAATTAGAAAATAAATAAATAAAGAGATGAACACACACATAATGACAATATGTGAAGCTTTCCGTCTAAATAAGCTTTCATGGATCTATATTGCTTATAAAATTTTCAAAACAGTAAGTATAGTGTCCGTGAGCTTAAAAATCTTAAAGATTTTAGATATTCTAGACTTCGTACATAGACATCTATAAATTCATATATAAAATCTTGAACCTTGAAAAAATTGGTTCTGCGACAATGGACAACCAGTAATCATAGAAACATTATCTACGCATATTACGGCCATTGATTTACAAGCAGTCATAGCTAAAAATGATCACCGATCAAGCAAAGAAAGAACTCTCATCAAGTATTTATCTAAAAGAAGCGACTTATAATGCAAAAAATTGTTTGCTTCTCTTTTGGAAGAGCAGAGTAGGAGCTTACAAAGTTCACCAAGTTAAATTAAAATAAGATTTAATTTCCAGATGGCATTCAAGCAAGCCGAAATAATACCAATCTATGGTGTATTGGTGTTACTAAGTTAATTTAAGAAAAGCCTCATATCTCTGCAGATTACACTTCTTATAAGTCCAATCAACAACTCTGACTAAATTGACAAAAAAATAATTTAGTAAAAATATTTTATCCCTAATGAATGAAAGCTTTACTGACAAATGAAGAAAATGTCTGAAATTCTGAACCAATGGATAAATCCGACAGCAACACCAACAGAACGACACAGGGTATTACTAATCTCTGTCTTTTCTTGGGGTGGATACACCTTGAATGGCCGTAAAGATATTTGGGGTACATATGTACACACCACAATTGATACGGTCAGTCACTTGTTTAAAACAGATTCGGAAAAGTTAACATACTCCGGAATATAACTAGCCAAAACATCCAAACCAAGATAATTTTAAAAATAAATGAAACGCAATCAACAAGTTCCTTATTTAAAAGTGACATATTAATCTAGTTTTTTTTCATCGTGATGCTACCACATGTTGAAGGCAGACTGAAAAAATATGCATGCATACATATATATTGGTTAAAAAAATTTTCCCACCAAAATTATAGGCCTTGTATGGTTGTATTTTCAAAGATGGTTTTCCACTTTTCAACTATTCCGGAAAATGAGTTTATGTTTGTTTTAGGAATTTTTCAGTAGAAATAAAGTCATTTTCAATTTTCACATTTTTATGTGGAAATATTCTTTTGAAAACACAACCAAACAAATTTTCACCCCAAACACGCAAATCTAGGTGAAAATACACTACAATCACGCAAACCTATGTCAAAAATACATTTAAAAAACTATAACCAAACATATTCTCATTTCCAAACAGAAATTCAGACAACAAACCAAACACATTCTTAATTCTCACACGAAAATCAATAAAGTTTGAAAATTCATTTTTCAACATTAAAAACTGGAAATTGGACCTGGAAATACATCCATACAAGGCCTACTAGTGTTTTTCACACTAAAGCTTCTTGACTTTGTTTTGCACTTAACCATTTGAACTCAAAGTTGCAGAACTCGTTAGGCGCTAGTCGGGCGGCAACCCAGTGCCTATTGCCTAGGTGGGCGCTTAGACGAGTGCTATATCCATATTTTTTGTTTTTTCAGTTTTACCGATTTTGGCGCCTAGGCCTGATTTTTTGGCAGCCTAGACAGGAGTCTAGGCTCAATTTTTGGCCTCCTCGCCGAGGACGATTTGGTTGCACCGATTCTTTGTGCCGATTTTGGCAAAATTGGTTTGGCCTAGGGGCGCCTAGGCGGCCACCTAAACCGATTTTTACCACACAATTTGAATTAGACAGGATGTGCACTGTTGCAATCCCAGCACCCCACGGTAGAATAATTTGATGAAATTCTATCACATGCAAGGCGACCCTCTTATTTCAACACATTTGGTCAATTTTAACTTGCTTAATGTGGTCAATTTCTACAGATGAGCCTAATTCGAAAAGTTTAGTTACTATTTTGCCCACATTAAGCAACTAGAGTTGACCAAAACGTGATCAAATAAGAGCGCGCCTTACATGTTATAGAATTCCAGCAGAATATTCCGACTCCGAGATGCTCCATATGACAAAGTGGAAATATCATATAGTCTAGAAGGTAAAAGTGTAAAAAAAGAAGTTTAGATGTCAAAATATAAGAAACAATATAGTTTGGATGGGTTAATATTATATACACACACACACACACACATATATATATATATATATATATAGATGGGATCTCGTGTGGCAGGCTCTTACCGTGTGGCAGTGTGGATTGATCCTATCCATCTACATCTTTTATTCAATGGTCCAGATCGCTATTGAAAATAATTGCTAGCAAAATGTCATAAATCACGCCCCTACAATCAAGGGACTGATTAATTTCACATTTCCATAACTGAATTGTGTACCATTTTAATTGCTGAACTGTACACCATTTAATAACTGACTGTACACTATTTTATATCTAACACTGCATCATCTGAAGGAACTATAAAGACAAAATGGTGTAACCATCTTCCCGTTTAATAACTGAATTGTACACCATTTTATATCTAACAGTGCATCATCTGAAGGAACTATAAAGACAAAATGGTGTAACCATCTTCCCATTTAATAACTGAACTGTACACCATTTTTTATCTAACAGTTCATCATTGTATAACTTATTGTACATCATCTAAAAGAACTATAAAGACAAAATAGTGTGACCACCTTCCCATAATGACGCCCTACAATCATGGATGTGATAAAGATCACGTTTCCATAACTGAATTATGCCCCATTTTAATAGCTGAATTGTGCATCATTTAATAACTGATTGTACACCATTTTATATCTAACAGTGCATCATTGTATAACTAATTGTACATTATCTAAAGGAACTATAAAGTCAAAATGGTGTAACCATCTTCCCATTTAATAATCGACTGTACACCATTTTACATCTAACAGTGCACCATTTATAACTAATTGTACATCAACTGAAAAACCTATAAAGATAAAGTGGTGTAACCACTTTCCCACAATGACGCCCTACAATCATGGATGTGATAAAGATCACGTTTCCATAACTGAATTATGCACCATTTTAATAGTTGAACTGTGCACCATTTAATATCTGACTGTGCACCATTTTATATCTAACAGTGCATCATTGTATAACTAATTGTACATCATTGTGAGTAAATAGTAAGTGAATGAAAAGTGGGAACAATCATAAAATCAAATCCCATAAAAATCATTGGGGTGAACAGTTACTAAATGTAACTGCTTTATTTTACAAATAAAATAACAGTTATACCCTTAATTGGGCAAAAACTAAAAAAAAAAAATCGAAAAAAAAACTGAATCTTTGGATTTGTTGAATTAATGGATTAGATTAATCAACACTGTCACACGGTAAGCTCCATGCCACATTTGATTCTAACACTCTCTCTCTCTCTTTATATATATATATATATATATATATATATATAGGGAGGGAGTTATATGAGACCACCTCATAGGGTAAGCCCATAGGGACCAATCCTAGCCACATATCTAGTATTTTTAATGGTTGTGATTTTAGATTGAAAACCTGCAAATTAACACGCTGAGGGGCAAATTTGTAATCCCACAATATTCCCCAACAAAACGGATTCTGTTACCATTATAATCATGATCTTCTCCAATCCAGCAAAATCAGCGTGACCTCTTCCTTCTTCTTCATCGAGCGCTTCTCGTGGAATAAGTTGAACCAGCATCGCTAGCTTGAGTAGAACACAATTTCTGCTGCGTAATTTTGTGGAGAATCAATCGCGTAGCATGATGCATGCAGAAGAGATGAACAACATATTTGAAGAAGGATTTCTCACATCGCTTAGAGAAGGTATGCATGATATTGATCATATTATGTAGATATAAATCAATATCGCAATATGATGCTAGCTAATTTGCAACGTAGTTCATAATTCTAAAAAAACTCTCAACAAAACTCTGTAGTTGTGTATTTGCATATGAATGCACCTTTGTATGCTTACGTAGTATCATTATCGCTTATGAAGAGCATTACGTTAGAGTGTTAAAAAGCGCGCAAAAATTATCATGAAAACGTGCTCTCAAAAATCATGCATGTGAATAATTGATGTGTTGCTTATGAAGGAAATCGTTTCTGCTTATGTAGTATTGTTATGTTGCTTGTAAACACAAGTGTGTTTCATGATAATATGATTGCTTATGAAGACACTATGATTGCTTATGAAGACACTGTAATGCATATTAACAAGCAAAAACGCTAAAATAACTTATTGTCACCTATATGCCGGGGCGAGAATGAATATACCTCGGGAACGACTTGAAATATCTGGTGACTCTCTAAGAATCTTGGATACCTGAACGTGAATAATAAATCAAACCTAAACAATCAATGGTCTTTGATAATTTGGCTGAGGGGGTGCAATTCTACAGAAAATATGGCCAAAGTGTTGGTTTTGATGTTCGAATAAGTACAACAAAACGCTTCCGGAGTGAAATAATACGCGTGCAATACATTGTGTGCAACAAAGAGGGGTTCAAGCATGTTGCAAAATCACGAGAGAGAGGATAATGACAAATTTAGCGACAGGTGAAAGTTCGAACCCAGGACATAGAAACCTCGGGGACGAGTTGGATGCAATGCTCGTTGTATATTCGAATTTGTTGAAAACGGGAGATACAAGGTAAAACACTTTGAGGAGCGGCACACACACGTCTCATACCGATAAGTTTCGAGAAATTTTTGAAGGTTAACGAAACCTCAATTTTGGACACCAAAGAATTCATCATAAACTCGTGCGAAAGCAAATATTGGGAATGCAAAATCTCGATTGTATACACAAATGGTTGGGGGTACTCTAACACAGTGCCTTGCAAATTGATTTTAAGAATTTCGGAAGAGAGTTGAAAGCATATATTAGCGGCGCCGATGCACAACTAGTCATAGATAGGTTTCTCAAGAAGATGGAAGTCGATCCTGGTATAGCGTTCAACTATGACGCGATTTAAAAATGAACAATTGACCTGACTATTTTATTTTGGGCTGATCCAATATGCAGGATAAACTACGCCGCATTCGGAGATGTCATTTCATTCGATGCAACGTACAACACTAATAGGTAGCTAGGTCTAACCAATGCATTCATTCTATTTCGTCTTGCTTGTATAGTGTTGACATGCAAAGATATGAAGAACATAATTTATGCATACATCATAATATCACTTGCTTGTGTAGTGTTAACATAATGCCTATAAAGAACATGTTTTACGCTTGTATAGGTACAAAATGGTGTTTGCTCCATTTTCGGCATTGATAATCATAAAAGATGTGTAACTTTTGCATCGGGGCTACTCTTGAAAGAAGATGAAGAATCATACGTATGGTTATTCCAAAAGTTTATGGAAGCAATGGGACGTGAGCCAATATACATTGTAACGGACCAAGACCTGCGATGAAGAATGCGATAAGAAGGGTTTTCAAAAACACGATACATCGCTTGTGTATGTGGCACATTATGGAGAAGGTGATTGTGAAGCTTGGGCACGCATTATTCAACAATGAATGTTTCATGAAAAGATGAAAGACCTATGCGGAATAATTGCATCGAACGAGAATATTTTGAAGAAAAATGGAGCGAGCTAATGATGAATACAATTTGACTTCCCATGCATGGTTGAGGAATATTTTTGAGATTAGACGGTCGTGGATTCCAGCCTATTCTAAAAATGTTGAGTTGGGTGGACTACTCCGAACCACATCAAGATCTGAGAGTGCTAACAGTTGGTTCGGCAGTTTCACGAACCCCCAAGTCAACTTGGTTGAATTTTTTATGCACTATGAAAGTGCAATGGAGGCTCAAAGACATGCAAATGAGATAAATTGACCAATGAGACAGACACAAGTGTTCAAATGCAAGACACCATTGGCAATTGAAAAGCACGCAGCGTCAGTGTATACTAGGACGATGTTTTCCGTTATGAGTTCAGAAATAGTGGCATTGTGTTATAACTGTCTAATGTTAAATGTCGAAGATGCTACAGATAACCGTTCTTACCATATCAAAGACATTGGCATTGGAATGTTTTGTTGTTTTCGATAAAAACGGACTTCATGCTATGCGTTTGCAATATGTTGCATGATTGGTGATATGCCGTCACATCTTGATGTTGTTCAAGGAACTTGACAAAATTCCAGAAAAATACATACTCAATCGATGGATAAAAATGCATCGGCTTCTCATACTTTAAACATCGAATCACTTTGTCACTACACAAATGGGCGTGAAGTCGATACAACGTTGCAAAAAATATGGTTTGATTTCCATTGTTGTGCAAGGATTGCAAAAGGCAACAAAGAACAGCTGGAATCTCTGGGAAAAATCATTCAAGACCACAAGCAGTTGTTACTCATGCAACAAGGGATTAATCCAGGTATATTGAACAAGCAGACGTTGCTAGAGGACTTTGGTGGGACTACATCACAAGTTCAAGTTTTGCCACCAAAATAGGCAAAGAACAAGGGTAGTGGCAGCCATGTTAAAAGCCGAATACAAAGCCAAAAAGAGAAAGCAATCAAGGCAAGCAAAAAGCTAAAGAGACATTGCGGGAAGTGTGGAGAAATTGGGAGCCACAATAGCCGAACCTGCACCAAGAAAGCGTAGCACAATACTCTATAATCATTTTCATTACTTTATTTATTTAGATACCATACATGGATATTTTGTTACAGACAATGTTTTTACGCATGTTGTGGTGATAAACTTCATATGCCATGAACTTCAATTACATAAGCAATGGATGACCGTTTCGTATGCAGCACACATACATTTTGCTTAAAATCCAAGAAAGCTAATACATAAGCGTCCCCCATATATTACATATGCAACAAATGTGTACTACATAAGCAATGAATGAACGTTTCGTATGCAGCACAAATACATTTTGCTTAAAATCCAAGAAAGCTAATACATAAGCGTCCCCCATATATTACATATGCAACAAATATGTACTATATAAGCAAGAATTGCACATATCTTCATGATATAGGAAAAATTGTTTGCAAATTAACAGTTATCTCTTTGTAAGCACGAACATACTTCTTCACATGCAGACAAATTATGATTCACAAGCAACATATCTATTTAATAAATATTGTATTGCACATCTACACATGCATCAAACTAGATGGTATTTACACAAAAACATTGTATCAACAATTGTTTAATCTGAACCTGCAATGCTAATGTAGACTTTACACAAAAACATCGTACATACCCAAAAAACAGAAAATGTACGATCCTACATACATGTTTATCAAAATATTTGCAACATGAAAGCATAAAAAAAATACATAAAGGTATCTTGTTCGAAATAGGGTTGCAATATCACATTCAAATTCCTACAACTACTTCATCATCTCTTGTGCTTTTTTTGCCTTGAGCAAATTCTTCGCCTTGAGTTCGTTCATGTCAGCCAAAGCAATAGCAGCGGCGTACTTCGCCCCATAAAGCATGGATAACTGTGCAGGATTTTTCTTCATCAAACCACTATCCCAGTTCCTCATGCCTCCGCCCATGTATGTTTCCATGTGGCGCATGGCAAAAATAGCGCAATCCACCTTATTATCATTGTCTCTCCAGTCCATGGCCAACCTCACTTTAGAGTTCTCGTATATAACGTGCACGCCACCAACGAGAACCTTTGGACAAAAATCTTCGGGCAAATATCTGGCGCCGCAAAGGTCACATCACATGGGCATCAAAATAACTTCATATGCACAATGTTTCACCTACATAAGCAGTTAATAAACACTACGGATGCAATAGATCTATATTATACAAGCAAGCATTGCAATATACATATGAAGTTTAGTACACAAGGAAATGTTATATTACACATGCACAACAATTATCATACATAAGCAATGTCATTGTATTGCATGAACATATATGAAAATAATATTCAAAAAGCGGAGAAAGGTGCTCATACCAATTTTTCGGGAGGCGTTAGATCTTGTTAAGTTTCGTACCCTCCATCAAGAATTGTCCAAAATGTGGCATTGCTTATTCTTGACATCGAAGCACACGACGAAGAAATGCTCGCTTTTACAAATTGGAAAGAAGAAGCGATAACAATACACATAAAAATAAATTAAAAATACAAAACACCAAAATGTAAATAATAATACGAGAAAGAAAAAAATCTAAATACCAAATCAAATGTATCCAGTCTTTTCGAACTTGTGTCGCCAAATTCGCATCAAAGCTGGTTGTGAATAACTTCACCGCATCATTCGTATCCAATCCGACCCTCGGCATCAAAAGAAAATTCTTTGCAATGTTTTGTAGGCGATTTACATTCAACTAAGCATGAAAAGAAAAGTGGCTAATAATAAATACAAATGCAACGCATCTTGTTGAGTATGTTGTTGCGAAAAATCTTCGTGGCGAACTCTTGCTCTTTAGGGCCTCCTTGTGATTAAGGATCCTGGACCATATGTTTATAACGGCCGAGCACACATACTCCCCCTCCTTCAACGATGCAACATAATCTCTCACCAACTCGACGTCCCCATTCTTAAAAATTACTTCATACCTATTGAGTTAAAAAACGGAATGACACGACAATATACAATATTCTTCTAAAAATTATAAAAAATAGAACAAATATAAAACACATACTCGTCTGCAGCCTCATTTTCCAACAACCACTTCGAAACTAACAACTCATTTTTGTTCAACTTTGATTTCAAATCAATCTGCCTCACAAGAAATGGAGAAATTAGAGGGCAAGATTTTTTGGGAATTCTCTTCGTTGTATAATCAATCTCACTAACCATCTCATTGACATCCACGCCCTCCTCCACCTCTTCATCCCCATTATTGCCTCTAACACCACCGCTCCCGCTTGCAACATCCCCCTACATTACAACAAAAAATAGGATAAATATATTACACATTCAAGATTCCATACATTCACCACAAAACTAATTTCAAATATAAGAAAAATAAATTTTCACCTGTTTAATCTCTGGACCTCTTTCATGTTCAACAATAGTTTCTGGCATGTCGCGGATAATTTCACGAGATATATTAACAACATTGCCCCATTCATCATTCCGTTCATCCTAACTAACCCCGAGACTAAAACTGGGCATATCCTCAATCGTTATTTTATACTGGTCTCTCCTACCCAGTGCACGCTCGATATTTTCAATCGTCGTGATAGTCTCAGAGCTATTCCAAAAAAGTTCATTCTCTTGAGTCTCACTCATCTGACCGTTATCAGTCGCCTCCACACTATCCTGCCTGCTCGTGAAACCAATCAGCTTCCTTGTCGCTTCTTGAATTTTGTTAAACTGTGCAACCCCAGAAAATTCTTTTGGCGCATTCTCCAAAAATGTTATCATGTCAACAACATCGGTTGCAAGACACGACAACTTCTCCAACATCCTCGCAGCATATTCCTAAAATCATATGCACACAAAGCTTAAAAATTGCAGCCAACAGACATAAACAATTATTCTGAACTACACATGTAATAAGATTGTACTACATAAGCAACATGATAACTTAACATAAGCAAAGATTTTAAAAGGGTCATATGCAACAAAATAGTACTACATACGCAACAAATATGAACTACACATGCATGTCAAAAGCAACTATTGAGTTAAATTCAACAATCGAACCAACTTCTGTACATAAGCAATAATTCACAACTACATATGCACCAAGATTGTACTACACAAGCAACAATTTGCATTACACAAGCAACATGCCAACCTTGAATAATCAAGCCTTAAAAGTTACATGCAACAAACTTGGGTTACACAAGCAATAAATCTGAACTACACATGCATGACAAAACATTTTTAACATCAACAGGAAACAAACTTGTACTTCATTAGCAGTAAATATAAACTATAAAAGCAAAACAGAATAACTAAATAAGCAATCATTGATTACCTCATTACTCAAACTACCGGATGGTAGCTTGGCCTTGAATGAAGGTGTCTCCGTAATACACGGTAGATCCCGGGATGGACCCTCAACCTGACCCTCCAGTTGCAAGGGTTGGTCAACAAAACCCTTTCCCAAACAACCTCTATCTAACTCCCTCGATGTTCTATCCCTCAATATCTCTGTAGTCCAAAAACAAAGACTCGGCAGCCTCCTAGGAACATCACGGCTGTAAAAAATAACTTTGTCCATATAAATAACCTGCAATGAAAGGAGGAAAACAATTAAAACCACACATACAACTATAAAAATAACTATTAACTGAAACTTAACTTACAGAAAGAAAGAGCAATGGGCCGTTGAAATGTTTTTTTTTCTCACTGGTTTCCCATTTATCCTTGCTGGCAATCAGAGTATCCAGTGTATACTCACACCAATTCAATTTACCGATGCTACTGACATCCTCCAGGCTTTTCATTATAAGTGGATTTGCGTATCCACAAGGATTGTTCGGTCACGGACAATCAACCAAGACAGCAAAATGTCTCTTAAACCATACCCCACCGTCTTTGCAAGCTCTCATCTGCTGGCATACTTCACCGGGTGTAATGTTATTATTCTCCTTCGCAAAAAAACCTTGCCATTTGGGAAACCAAGAACGCGCTGTACATCACTCACATCAATGTGGATCGATTTCCCATCCGCCCATCTCAACTCGCAACTAGGTGCATCAAAGTGTTCCACCAACCAATAAGTTAGTTCAGGTGGGAAATCTTTGATTCTCATCTGTAGCAATCCCCCAAATCCCATCTCAACAATGGCAGCCGTCTGAGCGGGTTCCAAATTTACCATGGCTTCGACTAAACACTTCGGTTTTGATCTTGTCCCACATCTTGGATGTTCAGACTTCTTACTCTTGCCTTTAGTCTCATCCTCTTTAGTCTCATCCTCTGTACTTTTTTGCCTCTTCTGGCCAGCATGTTCATCTTGCGGACCCTCAACAGGTTCATCTTGTTGAACCTCAGCCGGAACAAGTTCACGACTCAACACTTTTCTTTTGCCTTTAGCCATTGTCTTGAAAATTCAGAAAATCACACCTACAATAAAAATATACTAAAGCATCACAAAATATTCTTGTATACAACACATATATTCAAGTTGTATTTTTATAAGCATGCTTTTAAAGGATCATAAGCAAACCTATTAATTTACACAAGCAACATGCAAAAACTAACCAAGCAAATACTGGCAAAATGCATAACCATATAAAAAATAGTAGAAATATGGTGTTAACGAACGCACTGCATATAAAAACAACCAAATGATGCCCTGTCACAAAAATCTAAAACTTCACAAGCACATATTAATAACTTCATAAGCAGGTTTACACAATTACATAAGCAGAGTTATAAAATTACATAAGCATCATAAACATTCCAACAAAAATCAAACATAAATAATAGAATTGCGATATATTCCTGAATTAACTTAACAAGGAACCCTAACATCTACCAAAAGCAAATGAAAAAAGACCACAAACATATTTCTCAACACAACAAAAAAACATCAATGTGCAAACTTATATTAAAAACACGCAACATCAACCCAGAAAATCATCCCAGAGCAACAAAAAACCTAGATTGAAGTTGCGAAAATCAAAAGAGAAACCGCGAATAAAACTTTGTAAACCCTATACAAGTGGAACTACCTACAAATCAAAGCTTCAAACATAAAAACCGAACGAGATTACGCTTACCTTCAAACGAACCGCAAAAGCTGCTTCAGAAGAACTTCGAAACCTTCGCGAGAGACGTGAAGAGTGGGTAGACTGATCGAGGGAATGGAAAGGTGTTTTGAAATATGAAACTGAAACGTCGTTGAAAAGAGAGGGAATGTATCGTGAAGAGTGGGTAGACTAGACGTGAGGAGGGAATAAAATCTTAAAACTGATTCTGAATTGTTAAATTACCATCATACCCTTATTAAAGGCTGGAACAAAAAATTAAACATAAAAGACCTTAAAAATCTGGACCACTCAAATTTCTTGATCTATGGTTAGGATGTGTCCCCATGGACTCACCCCAAGTAGGAGGACCTATTTGATCCATATCCTATATATATATATATATGACACTTGGAAGCGAAAAAATTGCGAAAAAGCATCTACTCCACATATCAGAAGCAACAAGCAAAGAAGCAACAGTCAAAGAATATGCAATCATAAGACGAGATGTTTTTAGCACAATAATGCATATTTTAGAAATTTAAGCTACAACTCTTGACATAGAAACATTTATGCTAATTACGATAGATTTTTTCCAACCTCAACAAGATTAACGATCACAAATATGCCCTGCAATATGAAAAGGAAAATAAATGATGAGTTAGCTAATTTGTAAAGGGAAAATGCTTATCTCATTGAGTCTGAAGAGTAATAAGAGAAGAAAAGATGAATTTTTTTTTGTGCAATTTCATTCAACTATGTGTAGGGTATTTATATACATAAGAAATCCTATACTAGGAAAGAATACAATTACATTCCTATAATTATGCACTCAATCATCTACACTAATTAGTGCTATAATCTTGTAACACTCCCCCTCAAGCTGGAGCTGTCACGCTCCAAATGGAACCAAAATGTGATCTTAAACCAGTTGATAAGCTAAATAAATCAAACTAACAAAGGATTTACGCAACATTAATATCTAAATAGTCAACTATTCATTAGAACATTCCAAATCAGAGTCTAACGTAGCAATGAAATTTCTTAAGTTACAATCCGAATAAAATACAACATAACATAAATTGTCCAACAACAACACTAAATAGAAAATTATTATTCTACTGGACAACTAGGGCCCACGTCACTCCGTCTGTTGATCGTCCTCATTCACGTCCTCAACGTGTGGTTCACCATCTAGTCGTTGAAAAGGTGGGGGTGAGGTAAAAATTCTCAGTAGATGGGTATTTGTTGGGAAATTTATTGTTTAGATTTTGATGAATGCCATGTAAAACTTAGACTAGAAAGTTGGCACCCCATTTTCCTTGTAATTTGTATTGTAATAGATAGGGCTGTATGAGCTGAGTCAAGTCAGCTATGCTCGGATATACAAGAAGTCAATCAAGACTAGGAGGAAGACTCATTTGTGAAACAACCGAGTGTGGCATGGAAGAGATCTCTAGGACTCGATTGAAGGAGTATCGGTGAGATACAAATTTGTAGGAAGAGTCGTCAAGTCAACTCAAGAAGCCAAGTCTCAAGTTGAAGTGACGGATGAGTCTTACCTTGATTGGAGCAGACTCAAGTCACCTGGGGAAAAGGCAGCTGCAAAGAGGAGTTAACTGAAAAGAATCCGTTGCACAAAAGTCAAGAATATTGCTTAATCAAGTAATACTTCCATCCGCCATGTCTTAAAGTGCTCACCCTTTAAGCGTGCAAAAGGAATAAACCAATGGGAAGACGCACCTGTGTCGAACCACGAAAAGTCGAACACTCATTTAATACGAGAAAATGTCAACATCAAGGACTGCAACAAGACAAGCCAACGAACACAAGTGATTTTTAAAAATCAGCCTATCTCTTCAACGGGCAGATTTTTGAAAGTTCACTATAAAAGGCTAAGAAATCTCATTGAGAGAAGGTTACCTGAACCACGAACAATCAAGAGATTATTCAAACTGTAACCTACAATATATTCTCAAGTTATTCAAGCAAATCCTCAAGCCTAAAACTCGAAGGAAATCGATCCAACACTAAGCTGTGAAGGAAAGACAACTTCAAACTGTTGAAGAAAAAACTTTTGAAGAATCAAAAGGGGTCTACATTCCAAGGAGGATTGTAGAAAGGTTCAAGGTCGAACCAGTCTCAAGTTATTGGAGGGCTTCGTGATCAAATCCAAGAAGCTTGAGCAAGTAAGCTGGAGTAACAAGGCAGCCGCCCTGTGAAGAAGCTGAGTCGGACGAGAAGCCAGTTGTGTGACCAAGGCATCTCCAGACTAAGTCACAAAGGAGCAAGTCAGCTGTGTGATCAAGACTTGTATCCGGACTGATAACCACTTTGTACTCTGATCAATACTTAGTGGATTCCTCTAGGAGTTGGAGAAGAGAGGAGTAGAAGAATTACCCCATCTTCGAACCTCTATAAAAATTATTGTGTCATTTACATTTCAGCATTCTATTTCTGCATATCATTTTATATCTGCTGATAATTTGCTATCCAACTGATAATTAATAAAGTGCTAAAATCAAGTGTTTAAAACAAAGTTAAACCTAATTCAAGGGTGTTAAGTCTTCCGCTGAAAATCTCATCACAGCCAAGTTAAGGTTTAGACTAAACAAGCTGAGTTATTCTATCAACAGCTCAATCGAGTCTGTTGAGTGGCTAACTCTGCTGGTTAACTAATTTAGCTGTCCCCCAAGGACATAGCTGTGTATTTAACTCTGTAATATTTTAAAAGGACTAAAATCGAAAAGTTGGTAAGGTTTATTCAACCCCACCCTTCTAAACCTTACTCATACCCCTTGGGACCTACAAGTGGTATCAGAGCGGTTGGTTCATTGAGCCTTCCGCACTGGTTACTGAACTAGATCTCCAATCTTTCAAAGAAGTTTTTAAACACTTGCTCTTTCAAAAAGCTATTTTTATTCAGCAAAGTTATTATCATGGAAGCAAATTTGACATGCATTCCTATGTTCACTATTGAGGAATTTGATGACTCAAAAATTCGCATGCAGGCTCATCTATCTGCTTTACATGATGAAATGTGGATAGTGATAGAGGATGGGCCACTGCAAATACTGAAAGTGAACACAGTTACACGAGAGAGCAACCCAGAATGAAGGAGAGGAAGCTGCTGCTGAAGCAAGACCAGCCCTGGTTGAGAAACCAAGGACTGAATGGACAAACGAGGACATAAGAAGATACAACTTGGACAATGTGGCCAAGGACATACTTTACAAAACCTTGGACAAAGCAATGTTCAACAAAGTCAAATCTTGTCAAACTGCAAAACAAATCTGGGATAAATTAACTTTAATTTGTGAAGGATCTGAGCAAATTAAAGAAAACAAATTGTCCGTTGCTGTACAAAAATTTGAAAATTTTAAAATGCTTGCAGGTGAAACCTTGGATTAGTTGGATGCTCGATTCACTGAAATCACAAATGAATTATCAACACTTGGGAAAGAATATACACAGAATGAGATGTGTATGAAGATTCTGAGAAGCCTCCCAGCTGAATGGGAAATGAAGGTCATGGCCCTGAGACATTCAATGAACCACTCAACAACATCCAATCATGAGCTATTCTCAGACCTCAAGCCTACGAGTTTGAGCTGAGAAGAAAAGATCAAGAGGAGACAGCTGTACCCAAAACAGCTGCACTTATAGTCAAGGATGGGAAAAGAGCTGAGGCCAAAGAAATCATTGACCAGGAGGAGATTGCCCTGATGGTTAAAAGATTCAACAAGTTCTTCAATAAGAACTACAAGAGAAACAAAGGTGAATCCTCTAGAAGACATTCAGCTCCCTCCAAGTCAAGGGAAGATAGGCTACCCAAGAGAGCTGAGCATCAAAAGGTTGAATATCAGAGAGCTAATAACCCAAGAACGGAAAGAGCTGATCAAAGAGCTGAAAACCTGTGTTGGAACTATAGACAACCAGGACACTTTGCTATTGACTGTCCATATCCTGTAGTCAATAAATACAGGAATGAAGAAGAAAGAAGAGTCTTCAGAGAAAGAAGAAGAAGAAAAAAAAAAGGCTATGTTGGCTGCAGAGGGCCGAGACAAACTAAGTCAAAAGAAAAAGAGACTCGAGAGAGTAGTGAAGCGACTACTCAAGTGATTCGAAGAAGAAGCAATGATCTGTCTAATGGCTAAAGAACAAGATCAACCTGACCAAGAAGATGAGGTACACTCTAACGCATCTCACTTAGATTCTAGTGATAGTGATTGTGACACACACACTTCATCACCCACTGATCTTTATGATTCATTAGGCAAAATGATGAAAGACTTTGAGTACATTAAGTCCTCACACACACTATTAAATGAGGAAAACAGACATGACTCAAAAGCCAAAACTCACGGTGACTAAGGAGCCGAGTACTCTAAGCCACATAGTCGATGAGAATAAAGAGTCAAGGCCGAGAATGCTAAACTAATAGCGAGAGATATCTCGCTATAGAAAAGAGGGAAAATGATCTCAAAAATGTGATTGCTTCATTCACAAAGGCATCTAAATCATTGGATGACCTTATTATGAGCCAAAAAAAGTGTGGAGATAAGACAGACATAGGATTCAATTCCTTTGTGCACAATCAAACTCCCAGAGTGATCTTGGAAAAAGGTCTTCAAGTAATGAAGCATCTCAAAAACCCAAGACACCAAATGTTGCACCCACATTCACTCCAAAGCACAATCACAAACAAACTGGCCTTGGATATAAAGGAAAAGGAAAACAGCCAGTTGAGTATGCTGAGAGGACAGCTGAGAAGAAATCCAGCAGAGTTCCTCAGCAAACTCCAAATAGGAAGTACTATGTAAAGAAGAAACAGAGCTACCAAAAACCCCAGAGGTTCTATCAAAGAAATACAAATGATGGGAATGGTAGAAATTACCCAAGCCAAGTTGATTGGAATAATGTGAAATATCAAAGAAAGACCCATGGAATATATATGGCAAAAGCCAGTAACTCAAGAAAGGTCATTCCAAAGGCAAAACAAACTATCATCAAAGACACATATGCACCAGGCACTACACTTAAATATGAAAATATCACAACTACCCAAAGAAGGCAATTTCTAAATCACATACACAGGCATACAAACAAAAGAGACAGTTGTATGAACCTAAAGCTCCCAAGCAATTTGCCAAAGTGAATTATGATTATGGCACAGAAAGATGGCAACCTATTAGAGTCGGATCATTTGGCTATAGGTTGGTTGGATCATCTTACAGCACTAACCCCTCAGGACCCAAACAAGCATGGGTACCTAAAAACTAATTTCCTTGATTGCAGGTTCAAGGAACAAAGTGAGTGCCAAGGAACCTGGTACATGGATAGTGGCATTCCGGCACGTGACAGAAACAAGAAAAATCTGTCAAAATTCAAGGAGATTAGAGGCGCAAAAGTCATATTTGGAGGAAATAAAGCTCCAGGGGAAATTAGAGGAACTGGATCCATCAAGAAAAATGGTTTAGAAATCACAGATGTCGCATACGTTGAAGGCCTCAACTTCAACCTGTTAAACATTAGCCAACTCTGTGACAAGGGCTATAATGTTGGATTCAATATGGGAGTGTGCCAAATCAAGGACACTGAAACAAATGAAGTAGTGTTGCAAGGATCCAGACAAAAAAACATGTATGTGGTAGATTGGTCGACTGCCACACCAAGCACTTGTCTGCTAGCAAAAAGAGCACAAATCAAGTTGGTCGTGGCACAAAAGTCGAGTTATATGAATTTCAAGACAATTAACAAGCTTGCAAGAAGTAATCTTGTAGAAGGACTACCAGACTCAATGTACAAGAAGGAAAGTGTTTGTGATGCATGCCAGATGGGAAAGCAGATCAAATCATCATTTAAAGAGAAGTCAAGTCCATCTTCAACAGGGATATTGCATCATTTGCATATGGATCTATTTGGTCCATTGAGCCGGCTAGCATAAGTGGAAAGAAATACACCTTAGTGGTGGTGGATGATTATTCTAGATACACTTGGACAATATTTATGTGCAAAAAGAAGGAAAGTTTGCAGAAGTTACCTCAACTGATGAAAAGAGTTCAAAATGAGAAAAGTCAACCTATTATTAAGATAAGATCTGATAGAGGAACTGAGTTTGTCAATGGAATAATAACTCAGTATTGTGTTGAAAATGGTATTGCTCATGAATTATCTGCAGCAAGGACTCCACAGCAAAATGGAGTAGCAGAAAGATGGAACAGAACTCTCAAGGAAGCTGCAAGAACCATGTTAGCTGAAGTTGGGCTGCCTAAAAGATTTTGGGCTGAAGCCATCAACACTGCATGCTATACTCAAAATAGATGCATGATCAATAGACAGCTGGCAAAGATTCCCTATGAAATATGGACAGGGAGAAAGCCAAATGTTGGATATTTTAGGATATTTGGATATAAATGCTTCATCCACAACAATGGCAAGGATAATCTAAAGGCTTTTGATGCTAAAGCTGATGAAGGTATCTTTTTGGGATACTCAGCTGAAAGTAAAGCCTATAGAGTGCTGAACAAGAGATCACAGAAGAGTCTATCCATGTGGTTTTTGATGAACCTAATATAAATGGAGAAGACATTGAAGAGTTAGCCGATGATAAGTTTGAATCACCAACTATGCGAGAAGAGTCCCTATGTTGAAGTCAAGTCGGAGCAATCAACCAAGATGAAGATGAGATCTTTGAGTCTCAAAGACAATTTGGAGAATCTGCGCAGCTAAATGATGATGAAAGAGCTGCTCAAGACAACACAATTTGCAAAGACGACTAAACCCGGTGACTTACTCCAACCGATGTGAGATGGCTGAGAGACCATCCACCAGAGCTAGTTATTGGAAATGTAAGAGATGGTGTGAGAACCAGATCCAGAGCTCAGCAAGAAGCAATGTTCATTTGTTTTATTTCCCAAATAGAGCCAAAAGATGTGTCCCAAGCATTGGATGACACACATTGGATTCAAGCCATGCAAGAAGAGCTGAATCAGTTTGAAAGAAACAAGGTATAGGAATTGGTGCAAAGACCAACCCATCAAAATGTTATTGGCACAAAATGGGTTTTGAAAAACAAGATGAATGAGGAAGGATCGTGGTAAGAAACAAAGCAATATTGGTAGCCAAAGGGTATTGCCAAGAAGAAGGAATAGATTTTGATGAAACATTTGCTCCTGTTGCAAGATTAGAAGCAATAAGGATGTTTCTTGCCTATGCTGCACACAAGAACTTTATTGTATATCAAATGGATGTGAAAAGTGCATTTTTAAATGGATTGTTGGAAGAAGAAGTCTATGTTGAGCATCCTCCAGGTTTTGAGCAGAAGACCATTGGAGATAAGCTGTACAAGCTCAAGAAAGTTCTATATGGATTGAAACAAGCACCTATAGCATGGTATGATACATTATCTCAATTTCTGACGGATAATGGATTCACCAAAGGCAAAGTGGACAGAACACTCTTCAGAATTCAAGATGGAGAGAGTATACTGCTTGTTCAAATATATGTGGATGATATCATTTTTGGATCTACAAACAAGGAGCTGTGTGATAAATTCTCAAACCTCATGCAGGGCAAATTTGAAATGAGCATGATGGGAGAGCTGACATTCTTCTTAGGACTTCAAGTTAAACAGCTGAAAGATGGAACCTTCATAAGTCAAACAAAGTACACCAGAGACCTAATGAAGAAATTTGGTATGGAAGAAAAGTCTTCTATGAAAATACCAATGAATACATCAGTCAAGATGGACATGGATGCAGATGGCAAGCCTGTGGATCAAACAAGATACAAAGCACTTATTGGATCACTGCTCTATCTAACAGCAAACAGGCTAGACATCACCTTTGCAGTAGGAGTATGTGCAAGATTCCAATCTGCTCCAAAGGAAAGTCACATGACTGCAGCTAAGAGAATCCTCAGATATTTGAAGGGATGCCAAGAAGTTGGCTTATGGTATCCAAAGGAAGGTGGATTCAAGCTAATTGGTTACTCGAGACTCGACTATCTTTGGATGTAGAGTTGATGGGAAAAGTACTTCAGGTACATGTCAAATGCTTGGAAACAGATTAGTTTCCTAGTTTAGCAAGAAGCAAAACTCAATAGCCACATCCACAGCTGAAGCAGAATACATATCTGCGGGCAGCTGTTGTCCGCAAGTCTTATGGATGAGACAACAGCTGAGAGATTATGAAATTGAAGAAAAAGAGATTCCAATTATGTGTGATAACACAAGTGCTATTGCAATCACTCAGAATCCTGTGTTGCATTCAAGAACAAAGCACATTGATGTCAGATATCATTTTATAAGAGATCATGTTGAAAAGAAAGATATCACTTTGCAATACATCTCAACTGATAAACAGTTAGCTGACATATTCACAAAGCCCTTATGTGAATCAAGATTTGAAGAGCTTAATCATGAGCTTGGGTTAATTGAGCTGAGTTGACACTCAGAAGACTCAATGAGAAGAGATGAAACATGAAAAGATGAAAACAAAGCAGATCTTATAAATCAGCCAAGTGAATCAGCCGTATCGGAAAGTCAGTTGTATCGAGTTAGCTGACAGCTGAATCACTATACGAATAGAGAGAAGAAGAGTTGAGTCATTTATGAGCTAAGTGAGAAAAACGCAGTCGTTTTTAATGAGCGGGAATGTTTTAAGGATGACGTCAGCGTAATAATGACGGGTACAGTCAAAAGCTGCACAATAAGCATATGATTGGATATAAATGCGTTGCCGCATTAAATGCGAGAAATTAAATGCAATGTGACGTGCTAAATCTGAACCGTTGATCTTGATCAAAATTGCAAAAACCAAAAACATGTCCTTTCATAACCCATATACACTCATTCTTTCAGTTTTCTCTCTCACACTGAAAACTGTTCATCTTCAAAATAAGAAAGCAAGTCTCTTTTCTCTCTCGAAACCCTACTTGTTCTCAAATCTAGTTTATCAAGATTCAATTGGTAAAATTCTCTAAAAATGGCACTAAAGACATATTTCGTCAAGTTATCAAAACAAATCCACACAGGATCAACTATGGATTTTGAAGGCATGATTAAGCAGGGTTCCGATGAAACCCTTGTGAAGAAGATGGTGGATAAAATCGAGAAATTCGGACTGAAGCCTTTCCTCACGTTGGAATTTCCGATGACATACGTTGAGGAGGTCGCACAGTTTTATGTAAACGTCGAGGTGCAGGACGAAGGGATTAAGTCCTCCGTCCACCGCAATGACATATTAATCATCGCAAAGCGACCTTGCGAGCATCGTTTATTGTCATCGGAGGGCATGCCGAGATATATGAAGCCGACGTCAACTTGGTCTCTTTGCATGGAAGAAGTAGCCAAACACGAATGTCTTTGCAAAAGTCGTCTACGGTGAGAAGAAAGCGGCCAAGGACGATTATCACAAACCGATGGATATATCGCCGCAAAGTGTGTGGACATGAAGTTTGGAAGCTTCAATCGCTTGTCCAAGACAAGCCGATCGTCGCCACGGTGCGATCATGCAAGGAAGAAAGTTAACTGGGCTGAGTTTGTATACAGCAGACTTTGCCAGAACGTTGCGAATAAGTCGTTCAAGGAGGATGGATCCTTTGGAGGATCACTCGGCTATGGCCTAGTTATTGGCCATTTGATGGAAGTGAAGGGCATTCCCCTTTAGCATGGAAAGTCCTTCCATGTGAACAAGAAGATGTTTAGGGCTAACCTCTTAGGAGCCCATAAGAGAGCCCATGCGAAGAGGGCTGATACCAGTGAGGGGGAATTAGCTGACCCCGAGGAAACAGTTGTTGCCTCCCCTCCAAAGAAGAAAGCTGCCCATGCAGCTGGAAAGAAGATAGTTGCCCCTGAAGCAAAGACAAAAGACGCACCTGCCCCCGCAGCCGTGTCTCCTGCCCACGCAGCCGAAGCGGAGAAGGAACCCCAAATACCTTCTCCGACCATCAAAAAGAAGAGGGCTTCCAAGCCAAGAAAGGCAGCTGCTCAGTCAAAGAAAGATGCACCAGCCCCCACTGCCAAGGAAGCTGAGGAAGAAGTATCCGAACCAGAACTTTCTCTGGTAAGGACAAAAATAAGAAGAAGAATCACCAAGCTCTTGGAGCTTGAAAAGACAGCTGAGTCTGCCACTCAGCTGGAAAAAGTCTCTCGAGACTATCAAGAAGTGCGATCTCGTAAATTATTGATGAAACAGCCAAGTCTGCTGAGATCGATCAGCAGAGGCAAACTGAAGACCTAGTTGTGGACGGAACAATTGAGGAACAAGAAGCAGTGAAGACAGCAGAATCACCTGTTGACAGGACTGTGTCTCCACCTGCGACAGATGTTGCTAAGGGCGAAGAGCAGCAGAGTTTCCTACCCTCCATTCCTCAAAAGGAAGGGCAACAGGGAGAGGATGAAGATGATGATGTAATTATGTACTCTCCACTGTATCCAGACATCCAAAATCGTCTGCGAGAATGGAGGAAATGGAAGCTAAGTCGCTCGAGGGAACAGTTCGAACGCCCTAAATTCATTGAGGAAGAGGAAGAATTGCTGAAATTCCTAGGATTGAACATCGTGCTTCAAGAACTTGATGAAGATAACTGTCTGGATATATTGCATATCTTCAAGGAAAAAGAAAAAGAGGGATTAGCAGAGGAAGCTGAAGCTCGTGAGAAAGCCAACATTTGTCCTCTCACTGGAACCAGCGACCATACTCATCCTCATCTTGACATGCTCTCAGATAGTGTGAGGACATGGACCCTATTGCTGCACAAGAAAAGTTGGACATGCAACAAGCCATGCGAGTATCCACATTGATGCATGAGAAAGAGCTGATGGAAGGACCAGGAGAGTCTTCCAACACACAGCTGGAGATTGATCCATTGGGAGTGGTACAACAGATTGCCACAGTTATTGCTGCAACCACTTCCCCAGTTCACTCAGAGGACGGATCTAAGGGAATTGGCGATGACACTGGGAACTTGGGCACCCAAGTTAAGCCAACCCCTGTTGAAGGTGTCTTACCACCTGCCCCCACGGCTGAGCACTCAAAGAAAGCAACCGGGAGTCTAGAGCAGAGTGACCCCAACATAAGTCAGTCACTCGGTGGTGCGCCACCGAGGGGGAAACTCACTCCACCGGCAGCCTAGGGTCGGAGGATGCTACGAGATGACTCCACAATGCGAGAAAGGAGGCGAAGTGGAGAAGGAAAAAGAAATAGAACAAAGCAAGTTGTCACCGACAAAGCTCGGACAGAGATAAGTCTATCTCGGTGAAGTGCCATGCCTTTGGCTTTGCGGGCCGAGGATGTGCGATGTAGTCGAGGCACATGATGGATCCGCCCGGGAGTTAACACTGGGCACCGAAAGTGCAATCCACGGAGTTGAGACTCCTATGGATGCCATCTGCAGAAGACCCTAAGAGCGATTGCGCATGTCGAAGGGATTGTACAAGTGCCCCGCCGCAGTTGAGACTATGAGAGGGTAATGAAGGCCTAAGGGAGGTTGAGACTTCCTAGGTAAAAATCAAGGAGATAAGAGCATTCCTCGAACATAATTGTTGATTGGAGGAGGAAATCGGCGCTCTTCATGACTCCCAGGATGATCCTGATACAACATTTTTGGGATCTGCAGATGAATCTGAGTCAACCCCTGCTAAAAAGGACTCAGCTGTGGATGTTCTACCAAGTACGAGCAAACCACAATTCAAGGCTGCTCGACAAACCTTCAATTTTGATGATGAACCAAATCCTCAGGCTTCATCATCTTCCGATGATCTTGATGGTGTATGGCGAGGACACGCCAATTCATTTAGCGTAAAAACACCGAGGCCGAAGAAGCTGTTAAGACAGTGAGGCTCATCACCACGGTGGCCAACCTCACAAAGAAGGCCCGGCTAAAACCGAGTCATCTGCGCAGGCTCCCAAAGCTGCAGCAGATTCGACTCCATAAGGCACATCACAAGCTCGAACGACTGTACGTTCCATACCTTATGTTCGTGATGATGCTTTCGAAGATACCTTTTCTTTTTCAATTGAGGTGCCTGACCTTGTAGAAGAAACAGCTCGTGAGCGGAAACGGTACCACAAACCTGATCCAGTGATTCCCACTGACTCCATTGTCCCAGCAGAGTTCGATTTTGATGTCGCTTGGTCGCCAAAGTGACATCGAGGTAACAACTGAGGTGCGTGAAGTCTTCAAGACTATCCTTGGAGAGAGTGAGAAAATTGAAAGGCACCAGGCCTCGCTGGATATGCGACTGGACAACAGAGATGCCACTCTCACAGCCGACTTAAGAGGGATTGTGCTGAGGATCATAGAATGGTGTCAACAACAGAGTACAATGCGATTCGAACAAGTCAGATACTTCAAGCATTGTATAGAAAAATGCTGATCTGGAGCGCTGATAATGCTGACATGAAGAAGAGGATACAATAAAATATCGATAGAATGCATGCCTCCCATACCACTGAAATGGAACTACTACGAGAATTTTACAAGAAAGAACTTCTGCGTGTAGAGGAGAATATGAATGACAAGTTCAACCTCCTTATGGCTGAGATGAAATTGGTGGCAGCCGAATCCAAAGCCACCCGCTCAGAATTTGAACAAAGATACTCCCGCAGCAGACTCTAAGTAGAACTCAGCTATCAGCCGATTAGACTTCATGCTCGTAGGGATGTTTCCCGGGGTTCCTCTCTCCTTTGATGATGCCAAAAAGGGGAAGAGGAATACCTAAAGATGTTGAAAGGGTCAACGGATGAGAAGAAAGAAACAGCTGAAGAACAGAAGAAGGAGAAGGGAAAAGCTGTTGAGGGGGAAGGGTCAAAGGATGTGACCCTAATGTTTGCTGAAACTCCTCAACAAGGCCATGTCACGCCTAGCATAATCAGCAAACTTGGTAACTCGCCACTCCAACACTTGTGCCTATGTCCGAGAAGAGAAAAATCATAGAAGCAGGGATGAAGGAGGTTGAAAGGAAGACGGATACCCGTGTTCTAGAAGTGTTGAAACAATTCGGAGGCATTCCGGCAGGAAAAGACACTGATGCCATTCCAGATGATGAAAACGAGCCAAGATCCATTGAAGAGTTTAAAACGCTCGAGTTCGAGGGATACTTCAAGGATATGTCCATAGCCCAAGCCTGGGACTCAGATCCGGGAGAAAGGTCCAAGTCGTGCGAAGAAGGCGACGACATGCAGACTACTAGCAATCACTCTCTTGGCCACTCTTTGGAAAGAAGAAGACTCAAAGACAATACACGCCTGAGGAGGAGGAGGAAGAAGTGGTGGAGGTAGAGGCTTTAAACCTAGACCTCTACCCAAAAACATTGAATACGTAGATCCGGCAAGAAAGAAAGGATCTACCTGGCCGGGTATGATGAAGTAGCCAATCGGGGAAGTGGCTAGGAAGAATGTTGAATATGCGAAAAGAATTGAAGAAGAGAACAAAAGCAGGATCAATTTTGTGGCAAGAAAGACAAGAAAGAAAAAGAAGAGATGAAGCTGCAAGAGAGCTTACGAAAAAAAAAGAATTTGAAGATGAAAAGAAAAGAAAGAGAGTGAAGAAGAAAGAAAGGAAGCGTGAAGGCGATGAAGTGTTGTTGTCCACCCCTTCATGTATTTTACTATTGTAAATGCATATGTATGTAAGTCTTTTTGTACGTTGAATAAGAAATCAGTAATTTCTATATTTTGCGTAGATATAGAATGCTATGTTTGCTTTCGATACACATTGTAAACAACAGTGTAAAGGACAAGAATGTTATGATCAATAAAAAGATTGATTCTACGCATACATTCTCTGTTACTGCATTGTCTGTATGTATCTTTGATGCTTACATTTTATTTGTATGTTTTAAGTTTTGGCATCATCAAAAAGGGAGAAATTGTTGGGAAATTTATTGTTTAGATTTTGATGAATGCCATGTAAAACTTAGACTAGAAAGTTGGCACCCCATTTTCCTTGTAATTTGTATTGTAATAGATAGGGCTGTATGAACTGAGTCAAGTCAGCTATGCCTGGATATACAAGAAGTCAACTGAAGACTAGAAGGAAGACTCCGCTGTGAAGCAGCTGAGTGTGGCATGGATGAGATGTCTATAACTCGACTGAAGGAGTATCAGCTGAGATACAGCTGTAGGAAGAGTCAGTCAAGTCAACTCAAGAAGCCAAGTCTCAAGTTGAAGTGACAGATGAGTCTTACCTTGATTGGAGCAGACTCAAGTCACCTAGGGAAAAGGAAGCTGCAAAGAGGAGTTAACTGAATAGAATCCGTTGCACAAAAGTCAAGAATATTACTTAATCAAGTAATCATTCCATGCTGCCATGTCTTAAAGTGCTCAGTCCCAGAAGCGTGCAAAAGGAATAAACCAATAGGAAGATCGCACCTTATGTCGAACACGAAAAAAGTCGGACATTCATTTAATACGAGGAAATGTCAACATCAAGGACTGCAACAAGACAAGCCAACGAACACAAGTGATTTTTAAAAATCAGCCTATCTCTTCAACGGGCAGATTTTTGAAAGTTCACTATAAAAGGCTGAGGAATCTCATTGAGAGAAGGTTACCTGAACGACGAACAATCAAGAGATTATTCAAACTGTAACCTGCAATATATTCTCAAGTTATTCAAGCAAATCCTCAAGCCTAAAACTCGAAGAAATCGATCCAACACTAAGTCGTGAAGGAAAGACAACTTCAAACTGTTGAAGAAGAAACTTTTGAAGAATCAAAAGGGGTCTACATTCCAAGGAGGATTGTAGAAAGGTTCAAGGTCGAACCAGTCTCAAGTTATTGGAGGGCTTCGTGATCAAATCCAAGAAGCTTGAGCAAGTAAGTTTGGAGTAACAAGGCAGCCGCCCCTGTGAAGAAGTTCGAGTCGGACGAAGCCACTTTGTGTGACCAAGGCATCTCAGATCGAGTCCCAAAGGAGCAAGTCGGTTGTGTGATCAAGACTTGTATCGGGACCGATAACCACTTTGTACTCGATCAATACTTAGTGGATTCCTCCGGGAGTTGGAAAAGAGAGAGTAGAAAAATTACCCCATCTTGAACCTCTATAAAAATTATTATGTCATTTACATTTCAAAGATTCTATTTCTCGCATATCATTTTATATCTCACGATAATTTGCTATCCAACTGATAATTAACAAAGTGCTAAAATCAAGTGTTTAAAATAAAGTTAAACCTAATTCAAGGGTGTTAAGTCTTCCAATGAAAATCTCATCACAACCAAGTTAAGGTTTAGACTAAACAAATTGAGTTATTCTATCAACAGCTCAATCGAGTATGTTGAGTGGCTAACTCTGCTGGTTAACTAACTTAGTTGTCCCTCAAGGACTTAGCTGTGTATTTAACTCTGTAATATTTTAAAAGGACTAAAATAGAAAAGATGGTAAGGTTTATTCAACCCCCCCTTCTAAACCTTACTCACACCCCTTGGGACCTACAGTATTCGTGTGCAAGTGTGGTTTTTGTCAATGCAAGAAAACATTTATATGAAGAATGCATGGTTCATGATGCATGCGTCACACACGATTCACAAGCTACGTGATATTTCAAAATAATATAGCAGTATATAATTTTTTGAAAACAGTTCGTGAACATTTAAGCACCATGAATGGTATTCGAGCAAGTCAAGTAATGGTTGTGTACGAAATGTAATGGCAACCCAAGCGGTTCAAGTAGCGGTTGCGTACGGAACATAACGCCAACCCAAGCAAGTAAACGATTCAAGTAACTCCAGAATCGTGTGGATCAGACAGTGATTCCTTTGTTACTTCCTTGTAACTCGCCGAGCTAGATGGCACAATGCTCAAGTCACCTTATCGCTCCTAGGTACGACAAATCCATAATGGGGCTAGCTAAGCCCGGATGTTATAATCATGATTATACCTCAATTCTACGACCCACTTCACCTATTGGACACTCCGTCCTTCAGTGGTGGGACTAGGGCAGTGGGACCAGTAAATAGAATAGCAGTCGAGCTGTCCGGTTCTAATACGCGACTAGTCCACTCTGACTGTGAGCTCGACACACCAAGTTGACTCAATCAAGTATTTTCAAAGAGTTATAATATGTCAACAAGGCAGTCGAAGACAATATAAGAATAATAAAAAAGCATTACAAGGTATAAGTAAGTTAAATTTATTTACGCGAGTGTTTGGTATTATTGGCGGTGTAGACATGTTAAATGAAGCTAATTGTCGGGACGATAACCCATGCTTAAATTGATTTGGTAGACTCAGTATATTATACGGGAGGTTTCAACCTCGTTGAAAGTTCAAACGGTTATTAGGTGAGGAAGTCGCCACGCGGAATGCGTAAGATTCGGTTAGGAGTTCGTAAAGGTTTGGAAATTTTAAGAAAACCAAAAATTATATAATTAAATATAATTAAGTATATTTCAGGGCTGCATCAAGGTAAATAATTAATTTGAGGTCCTTGATAAAAGGAAATTTTCATAAGTAGCCCCGTTTTGGAAAAACTAGTATTTATCGGGTTTGAAATCGAATAAGTTTTAATCTCGACCTCAGAAAATATAAGGTCAGTTCAAAAATTCTCCAAATTATCCAGAAAATCAGTTTTTCAAAAAGTTTGGGGTCATGTTTTAAAAAAAAATCAATTTGGTCTCCCTTTTTGTCAAAATTATCATTTTTGGCCCCGAACTTAATATATTTGGATCTCACAAACCGGAAGAGATTTTGATGTGATTCCAATTTTAAAATATCACTTATGATAGGGGATATTGGAACAAAAGCAGTTTTGTAATAGTCTTAGTTGAAGTCCCTCAACTTTTAGAAATTCTATTTTTAGTCCAATTTTTGATTATGTCCTTAATGGCTTATTTGAGGTCCATTTGTTATGAAACTTGAACCATGGGTTCAAAATATTATAAAATTAAGATTAAGTGATTTTTCCAGGTACATGGACTGTATTAATCCTTGAAATTTTGTTTTAGCCCTTGAGTTTGGTATTTTACACTTTAGTCCTCAAAATTTCAAAAATTATTTTTTTTTACTCAAAACACTTTCATTTTTGGAATTTACTCAAAATATGAGATTTCCAGTTTAACACAAGTTAAAATTTTCAAATTTTACAGAGAAGTCCCAAGACAGTTTTGAAAATCTTATTTTCCTTAAACTTTCAAAATTCCTCATTTGAGTCATTAGGATTTCATGGGTTGGTTTTTATCATCTCAAAACCCTTAAACTTTTGTTGTTATTTTAAGGGGTAACTTCAGTTTTAGTACGTCAATTATACCTACTTTTCGGTTTTGATACCCCATGTTTCAGCCGTATCAGTTTTAGTACCCAACGTTTTCGATTTTAATCAATTTGGATACCTTCCGTCAAATTCTTTGTTAAAAATGACCGAACGATTTGGTTGCAAAGAGGTTTCAGGACTTTGGGGTATGTCGTTTTGGTACCCTATGTTTATTTAATTTATCAAAAATGGTCCTTAGACATTTAAATTCTAACTCAATGGACCTAATCTCTTCAATACCCAAAACTCTTTACTCGACCACAAAATGGTATCGAGCGATTTATTAAGAACGTTAAGCTATATTTATTACATTTATATAATTAACAATTGGTGAGGAGAATTTCTCCAAGAAAATGAATTTGGACAATTGTCCAAGATGTCTACCTTTCAGGACATATCGTCAAATCTTGACGATATATGCACAAGAACACCAGGACAAGATAACATATTGGAACAATTAATATGTTGAAAAGGAACTTGCAGGAGCCGATAGGGAAACCTTGAGACACTGCGAAAGACAAGCAGCATATTATCTGAGTTTTCTTACGGTAAATCAGATATTATATGTTGATCTGATGAATCGTCAGGAATCAGTTCATGAAAATGCCCATCAAAATCATGATTCCTGATGGAGTACCAGAATGGAACGAGATATTTCCAGACACATCTAAGTTCTCAAAAGATCTTAGAAAAGTCCAGAAGACGGTGCAGAATTATGGCAACTGCCTTAATCATCTACCAACACAAGTTCATCAAATCCAAAACCAAATGGTGACGATGGTGAAATATCAGAAAGAGACTCTTGAAATCCTTCATGATATTCAGACACGAGTTAAGAATCTGGAGGAAAGACCAAGTACTTCCGGAGGAAAGAAGCGTGTTGATTTCGGAACAGTACCCTATTTACACGAAAATGGGAAACCAACCGAAGTTGTGAGAAAGATGATAGACGATGAAAAGCTCATTGCTATCATTAAAGGAAAATCCATCATAAACTAAAAAGTGATGGATATGGAGAAGATTAGTCTTAAAGATCTACATGACCTTGCAGAATCCTTCGCAGGATTATGAATTGTAGATTTAAAGATGAACGTAGGAGATGGATTAGCTTTGGTTACTCTTGACCAACATGGAAGACCACCTCCACCACCACCAGTAAATCCCAATGTTGCAGAAAGTTCGGGTTCAAATCATAGAGATGAACCAATGCCGCACACTGGATATTTTACCACAAGAGGAGTTCCAGTTATTTCAGGAACTCGCCAACATTCCAGGAGGCCAAATCTTTATAATACGCCTTATGGAAAATTGCTCGATCCGGTACATCCATATAGATTGATGCTAAATTTGGATATCCCATATTTTAAAAATCAAGAAGTCTTTATTGATGATTGGGCGTAAGCAATGAGAATTGCAACAGGTACCCTCGATCTTACGAAGGATAGATTCATCTTACTCCTTGAGACGAGTCTTGAAGGATCAGTAAAGATTGCATGGGATATGACGGGAGCAGATATGAAAAGCACTGTCACAGCTGGAGAGTCATTGAAAGGAATTCTTGATAATATGGCAAAATTATTCAAAATCTATTTAATCGACACAGGCTATTTTGAGGGATTGGAAGAAAAAAAAAGAAAAAAAATATAAGCAAGCCCTCATCGCTCGAGTTACATGATATTTGTCATATTGACGAATATATCAAGTTGTTCACCGAAAACCGATGGAAGTCCAAGGTCGAAGACAAAGAAGCTTCGCAACTATTCTTTGCGAAAATTCGAGCCCCCGGAGAGAAATGCTCATCAGGGAATACAAGAGTGCAGCAGATTTAGATACGGCGGCCAGAAGAATGTCATTCCTAAAGGCCAAACTATCTGAATGGTGCCATCAAGAAGCACTATACAGGAATTATAAGAGATTACGAGGAATTAACAAAATAGTTCCTCTATGTTGCGCAGATGATGACATTCCAACAGTTGTGGGAGGTCAACCCGGAGAGGCATAAGAAAAAGAAGGAGAGAAGCCATCCATACTACCGTGGTAGTAGCAGCAAAACGAGTAGGTCTTCATGGAGACCTAGAAGGTTTTGGTCAAAACAGAAGGCCCGAAGTTATAAATCAGGGCAAATACCATTACCAAGTAGGAGTAGAGCCTCTTCATTAGGTTCTAATCAAGGAAGTACCAGCAAAACCCCGGGAAGAAGAACTTTCAGACGAGCTCACCCCCAAGCTAACGAAAGTTTCAAATATTGTAATTGTTGGACATGCAGAGCAAGAGGGCATATCTCAACAAATGCTCGAGAGAATAAAAATGAGGAGTTAGACGATTCAAGCTACACACTTAAATTGAAGAAGCTTTCTACTATCAAGACCTTATACAAGTGTATTAGTTTGAGGATCTACCCTCGGATGAAAGCATCTATGAAGAAGAGATCTATTCGACGATGGAAGTGAATCTAGTTCGAATCGAGTGAAGAAAAATTCTTCAACAGACGGTCGAGAGGATATGTCAGAATTCCTCTCCCACACTATAGTTTCTCATAAAACTCTTATCAGAATTATGAAGGAAGATCCAAAGCTTCAGATATACGATGAATTTACAATTGGAGCTATGGAAAAGGCTTTGGTTAAGATTGGATTTCGTGACAGAAAACACCAAATTATGCACAGAGTAACTACTGGAGAATTTGCCATCCCGATGGAGTTCACTGGTAACCTGATCGAGATGCAGTTGGTCCCTTACCGAGAAGTTCAGGAGATCAAAAGCACAATGAAAAGAGAAGTTGCAAATACACTCTCATGGATTCATATCGGAGCCATAAAAGTTATTATTAAAGCAACATTCAAAGAAGGGATTGATTCGCCACTTAATCTTGCTATCTTTGACAAGCGAATCTCAAATCTCAAGGGTTCATGCCTTGGAGCAGTTATAGGAAATTTGTATGCAGGAAAATTGGCATTTAATGTCTATCCTAGAATTGCATACAACTTGGGAGATCGAGATTTTAACAGAGTCCTAACCCTTCATCAAGATTTCAAAAGTGTCGATTTGATGAAAGAAGGGAATAGACCTTACTCGATCACATACAAGATTTCCTATGCTCTTTCGAATACACATCATTCGGAAGTATTCTTGAGAAAAGAATTTATTGAAGTCCCAAGAATCTTTGAGACTTTGCTAGGGTAGTTTTACCAGAAATTATTGAGTCTCCAACTATAAAGGAGATCGATATGAAAATTCAAGATCAACCAGTCTTCAACAAAAGTAGAAGTCTTAAAGTTAAGCCGAGAAGGATGTCTTTCCAACAAGATAGAATGATGAGCAGTAGCCATTGGGAAGAAAAGAGACCGAGTACAGTTCAACGAATCCCTGATATTTTCAAAACACAAGGAGAGCTGAAATGTCCAGAAGGATGGAGAGAAGTTGAAGTAGTATTCGATATCACTCAAAAGGATAATATTTTTCCTTGTGATGTCCTATATTATCTCCAACAACCTATAGTTGGAAGGTATCCAGGAAGCCTAAAGATGGGTGGAATTGAGCTTACTATTACAGAGTAGCGAGGAAAATCCTAGAACAATTAATATTGGGTATTGAATTTCTTGAGGATCATAAACCTTGGGAAAGACTACAAGATGGAATGGAATTCACAGTGGTTGATAAGAGATACAAAATCAGATGACCACTAGTTCGTTCTCCATATACATTTTTATCGGAATATTATATGTTGAATACAAGGCCAAGTATTTCGCCGCCTATATTGATTCAAGTCTTCGAATATGTGTTGAAAAGCCGGAGGTCTTTCCTAAAAAAATTGGAGAAGATTTACCAGCCATTGGAGGACGTGATTTCTCTAAAAGGATTCCCATCCTTAATGAGAGGAATTAATTATGGGGTGTCTACACAAGATGTTTGATGAAGAATACCACTTTGGATCATATACTTTTGAAAGTTATCGATAAATATTCCTTCGCATTATAACTTCTCAAAGTTTGGACAGGCACCCCAAATTGAGTTCGTATTTCAGCACAAAATGTAGAAAAATGAGTGAATAAATCTGAACGATTTTTCATCAAATATAAACATGTCATTCAAGAATAATCATCAACAAAAGTAACAAAGTATCGAAACCTAGGTGTAGATAGAATTGGACACGGACTCCAAACATCAGAATGTACTAATTCAAATGGATCATTAGCTCGTTTATTGACTCTTGGACTAGAACTAAGACGATGGTGTTTAGAAAACTGGCAAGACTGACAATCTAAATGCGACATAGTAGAAAACTAAGGACAGTTTCTTTAACAACGGAAGAGAAGGATGACCCAGCCTGAAGTGTGCTTAAAAAAAGGTGATAATTCCAGTACAGATTGTAGGTTTCTGTATTTGTGTATCAAGGACATATAGGCCTCCAGTTTTATGTCTCTTACCAATAATCTCCTTCGTCATAAAATCCTGAAATAAACAATAATTAGGAAAAAATGAGACACAACAATTGAGATCACGAGTGATTTTACTGATAGACAACAAATTGAATGATAAATGAGGCAAATTAAGAACTGACGACAATGAAAGTGATGGTATATGATTAATCCAAATCCAACAACATTTGATGTGGAACCGTCAACTAAAGTAACGGGTTGGTGGATTTTTGTGACTAAAATGTAGAGAAAAGTTTGGACTCACATGTCATATGATCCGTAGCACGTAATCAATGACCCATATTGACGAGGAGGAAACTAGACATATTTTAGAGTTACCTAACTCAACAATGGCAATAATGGAATGTGATTGGGTTGATGATTGTTGATTAATTGGGCATGTTCCTCTATAGAAATTGTAATGACTTATTAGAGCCTTGATGGTAGTTGTGATATGGGATGCTTATGCTTTCTTGTATTGCAACTTTCGACAATCTCGTTTGAGATGTCATGGCTTATGACAATAGTAACAAACTACTTTCTCGTGCTCACGGTCCACGAGTGCCATAATTGTTGGAACCTATGCTCTTATTACCACCACTTTTGTATTGTTGTTTCTAATTGATTTGTGGTATTATGACTTATAATAACACTATTACGCCGAGAAAGATCAATCGGTGGTGAACTCTCCGTACAAAGAACCCTACCGAAAGCATCCTGAAGAGAAGATATCTCTGAGCCGGAAAGAATATGTGACTTAGTTGTCTCATAATCAAATGGAAGACCCGCTAAAATCTCATAACAACCATCTGCTCCGCTGAGATTGATGTATAGTTACATCGTACTAAAGGGAAGAAATATATTGAGTTCTTCGTAAGTCTTCTTGAAATCCATAAAATAATTGGTGAAGGTTTTATCACATTTATCCGCCATGTAGAACGTTTGACACACATCATAGATATGAGATAATACACAAAAATCTAAATAATTCATCAAATCTTTGACTGTCCGACAATGAGTAACCATACCCACTACCTCACTATCAATGGATTTGCGTATCTGAAGAAACAGACGAGCATCCTCTCGCATCAAAGGCAGTTTAGAGTCATCACGAGGAGGGTAATCTGTGAGATGGCTATCCATAGAGATACTTAACAAATATAATGTTAGGAAATTTATTATTAGTTTTTGATGATACAATGTAAAACTTAGAATAGAAAGTTGGCACCCCATTTTCCTTGTAATACATAGGATTGCATGAGCTTAGTGAAGTCAGCTATGTTCAAGAACGCAAGAAGTCAACTGAAGACTGAAGTGAAGACCCAACTGTGAGTCAGCTGAGTGAAGTTAAGATGGAAGGCACAAACTCGATCAAGGAGATCCGGTGAGGAACAGAGATGAGTAAAGGTTGAAGAAGTGTCAGTCAAGTCAGTCACGAGCAGAGTCTACCAGTTGAATTGATAGTTGAGCCATTCCTAAATGATTGGAGTTGACTCAAGTCAAAGGGGTAAAGGCAGTTGTCCAGTCAAGTCGACTGGTATTAATCCGTTGCACATAAATAAAGAATATTATTTAAAATAGTAATAAATCAATGCTGCCATGTCTTAAAGTGCTAGTTCAAGAAGCGTGCAAAAGGAATAAACCAATGAGAAGCACTGAAGCTTGTGTCAGGACTTGAAAAGATGCAGAGTCATTTAATACGAGGAAAGGTCACCATCACAATGATGCAAGTAAAGAAAAGACAAGCCAACGAACAAGAAAGTGCTATTTGAAAATAGCCTATCTCTTCAACGGGTAAATTTTCAAATGAACACTATAAAAGGCTAAGGAAGCATTTGAGAAAAGGTTAACCGATCTAACAAGCAATTTCAAGCAAGCAAAACCTGCAAACATTAACAAAAAGCTTACTAAGATATTCCTCAGGCCAAACATTCGAAGGAACTGAATCCAACACACTCTGTGAAGGAAAGAATACTTCAACCAGTTGAAGAGGAAAAAATTTTAAGAACAAAAAGGTGTCGACTCTCCAAGTTTGAAGGAGTTGTAGTAAAGTTCAAGGTCGAACCAGAAGTTTCAAGATCATTGGAAGGCTGTGTGATCAATTCCAAGGGTTTGAATGGAGGTGAAGTAGCAAGGCAGCTTGTCTTGTGAAGAAGCTGAGTCGCAGGAGAAGCCAACTATATGATCAAGACTGTCTCTAGACTGAAGAACTATTTTGTAACTTGATCTGTTATTTAGTGGATTCCTCCATGAGTTGGAGAAGAGTGGATTAGAGGAATTACCCCATCCCCGAACCACTATAAAGTTTACCTGTGTCATTTACTTACAACACTTTACTTTCTTGCATATATTTATATTTGTTGTTAAGTTAAATTGTCAACCCAACTGATAATAATATTGCTAAAAACAAGTGTTAAAAATGCGTTTAAAATTTACAAGGGTGTTAAGTCTTCCGCTGTATAAAACCAAATCAACTAAAAAGTTAAGTGTTAGCTGAAGCAGCTAAGTTATACTATCAACAACTCAGTCGAGTGGGTAACTTTGCTGAACTAAGCCAACCTAGCTGTCCCCCAAGGACTTAGTTGATTTGAGTCAACTCTGTTGAAATATTTTAAAAGACTAAAAAGTGAAAAGTTGGTAAGATTTATTCAATCCCTCCTTCGAAACCTTACATCACACCCCTTGGGACCTACATATAATTCAATAGTTTGACACCAATCGAGGTCATTCATAGCATTAAGTTTATGGTCCGTGATTTTTGACATCACGGGAATGACATTCGAGACAACAGTCTTTTTCTCAGCTATAATAAACCAACAAACCCTAGAAATATGAAAAGGGCTAAAATCTGTCACAAAAATAGCACTAGGAAATTCCCAAAACTGAAAAATGCTCAAACCTGTTAGACGAACAGCTCAAAACAAGAAATTAGTGGTTGAAATGGAAAGCCCAAAAGATTACGATTAGCAGCGACGGCCGAATTTTTTTTTTTTCGATGGGGTGACGCGCCCTCACGCACCGACGCGTGATTCGGGAGCGTAAAATAGAGACGGCGCGCGTGTGGTCCATATCTATGCGCGCGGTTTCCGTGATCGGATTAGCAGTGAGGGATTCGGCGGGGCGCTCCCTTCCCGGGATGGCGGTGTTGACCGGAAGACTTCCGATGATGGTGAACTGTGGTAGTCTCTCCTTTACTCACACCCAACACGAGAATTTCGGGAAAAAAAGAAAATTTAACCCACCCAAAATTATACTCGGCTCGATACCATGTAATAAGAGAAGAAAAGATGAAAAATTCTACGTAATTTCATTCAACTATGTGTAAGGTATTTATATACGTAAGAAATCCTATACTAGGAAATAATATAATTACATTCCTATAATCATGCACTCAATCATCTACACTAATTAAGTCTATAATCTTGTACACTAATTAAGCCTATAATCTTGTAAACAAGAAGGAAAACTACTACGAAGCCTCCCAATCGATAACATCCATAAGCCCACCTATAAGACAAGGCAACTCTTAACAACAATAATCAAGTGACTTGATTAAAGAAACATCAGCCCCAAACAGAACTACTCAGAAGTATGCAATTCACCTCAACCTCTTTTGTATAATATAAATAATTTTGTTTGGACAATGTATTTCAAATCGTTGAATTCAAGTCAATTTATAGTCAACTTTGATCTATCGCATAACTCGTTTATCATTGTGGCCCCAAATTACTATTTCTTCGCCTCTTAAATGCATAAGGTAAATGGAAAACAATGGATAATGTTGGTTCATAATCAAAGGACTATTAGTATGGGTATTAGGTAAAAGAAGAATAACATGCTAGCAAGCCAACTACAATGTAATTTCCTAAAATTTCTATTTAACATATCTAATTTTCTAGCTTATTAAACGGTGTAGAGTTTGGGTGGTTTTGGGGAGGTTAATTTCTTAGGTGGAGCGCCATTATAAGTGGCGTCTACAAAGCAAGCGCCAATTCTAATAGCACCTTCTTCCGATTTTTCTTTTGCATTCTTTTTGTAGGCACCGGTTTGGATGGCGTCTACAATTTATTTTTCTTTAATTTGGAATTTTGAAAATTTCTTCCAAATATTAAATGAATACACAATTTTTGGATAACTAAAATATGATCTTGAATCAAACCCGATTAAATAATAAAACCTACAACACATATTTAAGAAACAACAAAAATTATACATTAAAAAATTGGGATAAGAAACGGCTTGCCATTATTCAAATATATATGAATCAATTCGAATAATTTTTTAAAAGTTATTGCAAGAATGCCTAATGTGGTTTGCAAATTTTCGTGGGATGTTGGTTAAACCAATGCCCGTTAAAAATTAATATTATTAAAATCGATGAACATTTTGGGGAAACGATCATATGCCCATCAATTTTGTAGTAAAATTAAGTGATTAAAAAATTGTTGCCACCCGAACAAACCCGATGAAAAACTTTAAAATCAATTTGTGTGAAATTTCAGCTAGAGGTGCGAATGGTTATTGCGCCAACCAAAAAAATTATTTTTTTAATTATTTAATCCAAGCGCAAGAGCTGGTTACGCCTCCCATTTCAGACGCAATTGGTTATTTCGCCAACACTTAAATATACAAGTCCTTCAAATTCTCACTCTATTTCAACAAATTTATCCATTTTTGGGAAATTCGATGCTACCCAATTGGGTAGCACCCAACACCATTAGGATGTTTACATGTGTCCACTTAAGTTTTTTTTAAAAAAAAAGAAATTAAAAAATAGACACTTGTAAAAATCCCAACGGAGTTGGATACTACCCAATTGGGTAGCATCTAATTACCCCCATTTTTGCTGCATTTTAGCAATTTGCCCCATAAACAGATACCTACATATGTTATAATGACATGTCGTTTCTTATTTGGGGTTTTTAATGTGTAAGTTCTTGTTGTTTTTTAAATATGTGTTGTAGGTTTTATAATTTAATCGGGTTTTAATTCAATAAAATTTCATATTCTAGTTATCCAAAACTTGTATATTTATTTAATATTTGGAAGAAATTTTTGAAAATTTTAAATAAAATAAATAAATAAATTGTAGGCGTTAGTCAAACCGGAGCCTACAAAAGAATGAAAAAAAAAAAGAAAAATTGGGAAAAGGTGTCATTTGCTTTGTAGGCGCCATTTCTAATGGCACCTCCACCTAAGAAATTATTAACCCTCCCTCAAACCACCCCAACGCAAAAGTTTGTGGCAAATGCCACAAACCATTAAATAACCCTAGTTTTCTCACTTCTATTGAAAGCAACTCATTCTATGTCTAAACATTTGGTGACATTAACATACTTTCGTATGCTAACAATAAACACAAACCTCAAAATAAAATTAAAATACGATTCGCACCTTAATCTCCAACGTTAAAGTCAAGTATTTAACCTCATAATAGATATATGGAAAAAACTTGCTTTTGCTTGGACGTGATGGTTTTAGTTGTTGAATTCAAGCCAACTTCTATTCATCCACCCGATCAATTGAGGAGTTGTTAATCCTACAAACATGGATTTGTATCATTCCAAAGCTCGATGTCGATCGATTGCATAAATAAAAATCCGGAGAGAAGAAAAATTGTATACTATAAATAATGTTGGTTCACAATCAGATGATTATTAGTACATGCATTACAATAAAATAAGTTTTAAAAAAAAATACTGGCAAGCCAACTCTTAGATTCTTTCCTGCAATATTTTCATTTAGCACATCCAGACTTCAGTTCTGAAAATGATGCATCCTATTGATACAACTATGGTCAACAAGCAATGATGAATCATAGACATTTATTAATTTGTAAATGAAACTTGCAATTGACAAATGAAACGGGCAGGAGCGAACGACACCACAAATTCCTCTGAGACCCCAACAAAATCAGTTGGCACAACAACTAGTAATAGATGCATATGATATACAAGAAAACAATTTATATCAACATTAGAAGCAAGTACATTATAGCACCTTTCCTGAATTCTAGAAATTAATCAAACTAACTTCATAAACCAAGCAATAGTACTATCACCAAACCTACCTCATCCGTAAAAATTGACAAAAAATGTGATTTACCAAGGCACTTAATACAAGAAAATGCTCACATTTTACTCATCCTTTGCTTGTCGAAAGTTAAAATGCAAAAGTTTGAAATGTTCGTAAAGAAACAAGCAGGCGCAATATCTGATAGTGCGGGGAAGCTAAACATCAACACAAGACAACCACATAAATCAAATAACAAAATAGTGGAACAGGGAGTTCAGGAGTTCTAAACACCTATTTGAGTTAGATAGAAGCTATAAGGAACTCGAAGCAAAGATAACCGCCATCAGCCCACATGGGTAGCTGTCGAGACCAAAAATAAAGTGGTTTGCTTTTACCAAAAAATCACTTCAAGATAGTACTATTAGATGTAGTGAACTTCTGTGTCTGTGTTCGGAAGCAACATAATGATATAATAAAAATTATATGATTTTTATTTATGTGATGCCCCCAAGACTAGGATGCAGAAAATTAAGTCCATCCAATAACATAACAGTGGAACAAGTTGTCACTTACCTGTACAACATCAGTAAATATTGATTTGCAATTTTGTACGTGCTCGAGCAACTTCAAAATATAGACATACTATGATCTTACCAGTACTGGACCAACACAAGCATGCATTTGTGACATTACTGAGAGGTTGCGCTTGACTAGCAGTAATAGTGTCATCTGATTGAATAACATCAGATCCTTAGAAAACAAAATTGGTAGAGCTCATTTGGTTCCTCGCTCTATCTGAAAAATAATTGGCACAATTTCTTAGTGTCACATCAACCATTCTCTTCGTATGCACATGATATATGGATAATGCTGCTCAAAATCAGATTATTATTAGTATGGAAATTACAAAAAAAGTAAAAAATAAATCCAAATACAAAATACATTATTCCCCATTCTTACAGTCTGAAACGATATATCCTATAAATACAATAAATATCAACAGTGAATGGAGATTATTGCAAGAGGACAAAATACGAAAGAGATGTATTAATTTGTAAATAAGACTTGAGATTGACAAACCGCAAGGGCAAGAGTGAAGGATGCCAACTCCATTAAACTGAGACCCCAAATTACCTTTTAATGTAAATACACCTTCTAAAAAGCATCAAATGGCAGATCAAATGCTAAAGCAAGCATGGGACGCATCATATGCGTATGAATACAATTTATACCAACATGGGGCAGTTTTAGAAGCAAGCCTATTTATAGCAGCATCTTTCCTAAAATTTATTAACAATCAAGCACATATAAGAAAACAATCTATGGCACTATTATTTATCCTACCTTATTGGAGGAACAACCACATCACTGCAATGTGGGAACTATTGCGAACTAGATGGGAGAAGATATATATACTCCAGCTACTTCAAAGCAAGTATCGATTTCTACTGATTGCGTATGTCCTCTTGAAGTGGCAATTAATCCGGATAATTTCAGTATTCCATGTCAGTTTGAAAATTCATGTATTTAACTGTTATGTTTTACAGATAAAATTATTTACGTCATTTTATCTGAGGGCTCTCAGAAAAAAAAAATTGTTTTGCATATCAATGGATATAATAAAGTTACAACCCATGATGAAGAATAAAAAAGAAAAAGAAAAATAATTAACCAGCAAATAGACTCTACTTGGATGTTGTGGCCAGGGAGAGGCTTCTGTCCTTCAGTGGCTTCCCAAGTAAGATTCACAAATAAATATGACATTTGTTTAAGGCCTGAACATATAATGCTAGGAGATTAACACCAATGATAAAAAGACCCATCGACATATGTCGTACATAACTTCAACTATCTTCTATCAAGTCTTTCTTTCAAGTGTTACTTCTGACACAATCTAGTTAAAAGAAGTTAAAAACTCATATGATTTGATTAATTTATCAAGACTAAGCTTGCTGAAAACTATCACCAATTCTCAAACTATCATTATTGATATACAATGATTTCTCGTCATCCTTCGTTAAAGAATAATTTAACTTGAAATGTTTCTACACGCTTTGTAGTGATTGAAAACCAATAGAACATTGTTTCAATTTCATAAAGAAAATAAATGAGCTAAATTAATTACAAGATAAACATGTGATTATGATAAGCATCTAGGTTGTGGACGTCAATGTCTCAAGCAAAGCACTAATGGTGCGATTGGATATACTTTCATTTTCAATTTTTGTTTTTGCTAGAGAACAGTGAAAAATATATTTTGGTGAAATAAATAAAAATTTTGAGAACGTGAATGGATATGTAATGATGATATTTGATGTGATTGTTTTGTTTAGGGAGAATTGTGATTGTATATGAGATTTTTTGGGTGATTGGATGTGATAATTATTATTTTTCTTAGAAATGGTTTTTTAAGAATCAGAATGTAGCAATTTAATCCTAAACTACAGGTGTGCATTCTTTATTATATTATTATTTATAATTTAATTTGTGTGATTTTCTTGTAGTAATATTCCACCATATGTCTTCATTGTACTTAGTTTAACTATTTTGTTAATCGTATCATTATTCACTTTATCATTTGATATATATCTAGGGGCATCAATTTTGGGCCCGACACGAAATTAATGGGTATGGTTCCGAGTCGGAATCGGGTCAACCCGCCAATTAAACAGGTCGCGTTTGGATCAACATGTTATGTCTCATATAACCCGTCTAACCCGTTTGTAAATTTAAAAGAAAACTAAGTAAATAATTGTTTGTAAGAAAAAAACAAAAAAACAAGACACGTACTTAAAACTTAAATGCTAAAACATCCTTAATTATGTACTTTGTTATTATTTTGCATGTTTTTTGCATGTTGTCCTCCAAATATGATTAGTATGTTATGTTATTTATACGATTATGTTATTTCTTTTTGTATGTTGTGAAATATGTTATTTTTTAATTGATTGAATAGAGTGTCATTGTGGTTGATTTTAAATAATTTAAATTTATTTAGTTGAAATTATCAAATGTACATAAATTAAACGGGTTAAACAGGCTGGGTCTGAACAACCTATAAAATAAATAGGTTAAGTCCAAGTTTAAGATTCTAACGCGAATAATTAAATGGGTCGAGTCCCGGTCGGCTTATTCTGACCCACGAATCCGAATCCAACCAACATTGACACCCCTATATATATTATGCAACCTACATGTTGGTGTAATACATAATTTTACATTATATATTTCCTGGCGACCATTTTTTTTTTTCAAATTAAGAATGTATTCAACATTGCAATATCGGCTTAATGATTAATTATAATGATAATTACAAACCACACCAAAACCAATACTCATTTTTGGCTAACGATTGAGGTAATAAATATACTGGGTAGGTATGAATAGATGAGTGAGTGGACAACATATAGGTATAGTAAGTGTTAGAAAAGGGCAGAAAAAAGTTGTCACATTAAGGCTTAGGGGGGAAAAAGGTAAAATCTAGGGGAGAGCGGTTGTCTTTTTCATAACCATTCATGTGTTCCCATGATTTTCGTCCAACTAGGGAAAAATTCTCAAACCCCGTTCACATCCAATCGCAACCTAAAAGATTTATCTTTCATTCGACTTACGCCAAAGTTTGAAACTATTTCTAGTACTTGAATTAAAATATCAATATATAGAAAAAGAAAAATAAAGTCACAAAAACTATTCCCGACGTTTAGTTAATTGAAAAAAACACCTCGATAATTAAATACATGATTAACTAATAACCTCGTATAATTAATACTTTTGTCCGGTCCCAACTTGGGGAGAACATGCTAAATTAATAATTCGTTAAATTTATAAGATAATACATATACGAGAATTCATATAAGTCCCATGCAATAAATAAATTAATAATTCATTAATAAATGTTATTTTAAGATTTAATCGATAAAAACATCACAAAAAAACATAATTTTAATTTTTTTTGTTGAAATTGATGTTACATTGAATCTCATCTCTGACTTTTGTTAAGGTGATAAGAACTTTTAGTGTGGTCTTCTCGTAGCTCGATAAAAAGTTATTCAATATCATTGTTGTGGAGCGTTCTTTTGAAAAAAGATATATGATAAAACTATAATCTTCAAGTTCAGAATTCACATCTCGTTTTAAAGATATTATTCTTAATTATCTGCTCGCATATTGTAATATCCATAAAAATTAGGGATAAAATTACAATTAGGGTTCTGATTAGATTCAATTGGGGATTCAAATCCCTAACTTCATAATTTGGAGTAAAATTATAATTAGGATTTCTAACTCTTAAATCTTATCTAATCAAATTTTAATTTAAAATCAGAATATGTATTTATAATAATTATTTTTTTTAAATACAAAATTATCAGTTTTGAAAATTGGAAAGCCTAAAGTCTTAAGTTTAATGAAAGAAGATGAAAAGAAACATAAATTCATTTTAACGTAAAGATGATTTAATCTGACATCTCCAATTTCTCTATAAATCTCATTCTGCCTTTGGTTACCATAGATTTTAAATGAAGAAAAGAAAAAGGTTGAGATTTTTTATATTTCATCTCTGGAGAAAAAAAAACAGAACAAACCACATCCATTATTTTCTTCAACTATTAGTTCTACGACACCAACCGGAAAACTATTGTAATTTTGAGTCCTTAACCTAGTTTAAAAAAAATCCATTATTTGTTGCTAGAACTCAGTTGCTTCCCCGTTGTACCCTCTCGGAGCTCCCTGATGTGTTGTCTTTGTCGGTGGTGGTATGAGTGAGATGGGAGAAAATAGTGTTGGTGCTGGAGAAACAATGAGAATAGAGTGGTAGGGGTTGATGATGAGAGAAGAAAAAAAAGAAAAAAAACGAGAAAGAGATATTCTGATTTCGGGAGCGAGAGGGAGAAAGAACATAAACAAAATGAGACAAAAGGGGGAAATAAAAGGAAGGGACAAAGATTAAAAAGGAAGGGAAAAAAAATAAGATGGGTGGCTGGAAAGGAACAAGAGATTTGAGAGAGAGAGAGAGAGAGAGAGAGAGAATTAAGTTTATTATTTAATTGGGGAATTGACCAAACCAAATTTCGAGCCTTTTTAAGAAAAACCCAAAAATCTCTAAATTCTTTTTCATATTTTAATTATTTTCTAACCCATCCAAATTTCTTAATTTTTTTTTATTAATTATAATTTTATAATTAATGTAGGAATCGAGAATCACGAGGATTAGAATAATAGTTTTAATTACTACGATGATTTGCAGTAAATCGGTTGAGGTAGGGATTTTGAATTCTTGTCTTTATATTCTATTATTTTATCTCTTGGAAAAAACAAAAGAACAAACCACATCTATTATTTTCATCATCTATCGATTCGCCGACACCTAATGGAAAACCGCTTTAATTTTACCCTTAACCTGATTTAGAAAAAAATACGGCCCATTATTTGTCGCTGGAACTCGACGTATTGCCCGATGTGCGAGCCTCGCCGCTCCCCGTTGTGTTGTCTTTGTCGGTCCGCTATGAGTGAGATGGGGTAAAAGGGTGTTTGGAGAAATAATGGGAATAGAGTGGTAGGGTTGATGATCGAAGAAGTAAGAAAAAAAAAGAAGAAAACGAGAGAGAGATTCTGATTTGGGGAGCGAGATGGAGAAAGAACCGAAATGAATGAGAGAAAAGGGAGAGAAAAGGAAGGGATATAGATTAAAAAGGAAGAAAAAAAAAGAAAAGGTGTGATGGTAAGGAAAGAAACGACAAATTTGAGGGAGAGGAAGAGAGTGTTTGTAGGAAAAAGAGAATTAAGTTTATTATTTAATGGGAGATTGACCAAACCTATTTATAGCCTTTTAAGCAAAAAACCCAAAAATCTCTAAATTATTTTTCATATTTTAATTCTTTTCTAATCTATCCAAATTTTTTAAATAATTTTATAAGTTATGTAGGGATCGAGAATCACGAGGATTAGAATAGTCGTTTAATTAATATGAAGATTAACATAAATCAATTGAGGTAGGGATTGTTAATTCTTGTCTTTACATAATTCTTCATTAAGTATTTTCAATTATATGTGATATGCAAGAGGCAATACAAATTATTAGTCATGGACCGTAAATAGGCCCGGGATTGAAGTTAATCTCCGAGTTAAGCCCGCTGTGCTAAAATTTATTAACTTGCTAGTCAGAGGAAAAATTACAGAGGAAATTACATGTTATATTATACATGATTATGCTTGTAAGATTTATTATATATTAAAAGTTGGTCCTCTACCGAAGCAAATGGAAGCTCACCCTTTCATTTTCATAATTTTTTCAAATTAATGAGTCGGTGGAGATACGTCGGTGATGGATGAAGATTAAATAAACTTTGGATTTTGAATATTTTCTTTTATGTGATGGAACATTTTGATAATATTTTATTTAGTACCTTGGATGGTATTTATCTATATTTAAGTGCCTAGTTTTATTAAAAATCGTGTTTTTTCATATTTACGTTTTTATAAAAGTCAGAACACTTTTATTTTGTAAAATGGGTTACACATATCAAAAACTATATAATTTCAACGTCTCGCAAATGTATAATATTTGCATTGCGAGGTTGAATCTTTTGACGTTTTGTTTGGTGTCGGGGAAAAGTTTCAATATTTTACAATCCTTCAATGTTTTAGATGAGAATGACAATTATTCATAAACAAAACAAAGAAAAAAAAAGAAAACTTTTCTACAAGTCATCTAAATTAATATATTATCAATTTATCGATTATTTAATCTCATTAAATTAATAACATTGGGTAAATTAATTGGCGATCCCAATATGGTTTAAGCGTACCTGTGAACATTTGTTTGTATTTTGTAAATTGCATCCTCAAAAAGGCAGTATTAGTTAAATAAATATAAACCTCAATGGAGAATTTGTAACATCTTAAGGAAGTATTTGTATTAAAAGATAATTAAAGTTTTTATAACTAAGTTAAACCTTAGGGATAATATTTGTTATTATCCATAAAATAACACTATCCTTCATTCCATGTATCGACCATCATTTAGTTCACCCTAAGTAAATAAACCCTTATAAAATGTATCCCCTGCAAATAAGAATTATCCAAGCCAAAAACCAAATTAAGATCGTAACACCAGTTGAGTGAATTTAATAACCTGTACAAAATTTTAGGACAATCAGTTGTCCTAAAAATGATAATTGCTTAAAAGTTGTTTAACTAGGTACAAAAGGGTCATTAAACAAAACCGCCAAAATCCTTACATGAACATTGTCCTCTGTAAAACTGGTGCAGTCTCTTACTATCTCGAACAATTATACTTCTTGACGTCAATATTGACACTACTTTCATAAAATTATGGCAGTCCCTACACATGCCAGTACTCTTAATAACCCGAATTTGTGCCTCCTTTGATGTGTTGATTAACCCAAAAGCAACTGCTAACCTTTCACTGTGAGGAGCATCAGCCAAGGCTGTGGCTTCCTCCTTTTCCTCATCTACCATCTCCAAATTTGTCTCATCAACCTGATATCCAAGTGGTCTCGCCTTTTCAACTAAATCCTTCAAAATTTTACCAACCTCATCTGATTGATGTTTCTTATTACCAAACTTGAATGCATAAACCTTGTTCTTAATGTTAATCCAGCTCCAGTCTGTTATTTTATCGACTTTTCTCGTCTCTCATCATTTTTCTTACCCTCGACACATCTTTCCATCTTCCCACTGAGACGTACATATTTAACAGTAAGGAATAGGTCTCGAAATCTTTTGGTTTAAGTTGAAGCAGTTGTTCGGCAGCATAAAAGCCTAACTCTAATTTCCCTTGACTTCTGCACCCTGCGATCAAGATTGACCATATGAATTCATTTGGTGTTAAATCTATCTTCTCGATAAAGCCAAACGCTTTCGCCGATCCGACCTAACCTCACAAACATATCGATCAGGCATGCGAGATGGTCCATCACGGGATTTATTTTGTAATCAGTTTTCATCATGTCATAATAGGCTAATGCCTGGTCAACCATCCCAGCCTGACTACAAGCCGAGCACACCAACAAATGTAATCTTGTTCGGCCTAACCTCTACGAATCTCATATCCTCGAAAAGCTGTAATGCCTGTTGTGAGTGTCCATGTTGAGCAAATGCAGTGATCATGGTAGTCCAAGAAATTAATGTTCTTGTAGACATCTCTATAAAAGCTTTGCTTGATCGATCAATACTTTCACATTTATTATACATGTTAACTAGGGCAGTTCCCACAACCATGTCAGACAAAAATCCGGTTTTTATTGTTTGTGCGTGAATTTGTTCCCCCTGCTCCAATGCCACTAAACTACTGCATATAGTTAATACACTAGAATAGGTGTAAAAATCGGGTTTCAAGTCCGATCTGTTCATTCGCTAGAAAATTTTAAGGGCCTCAATTCCACATAAGTAGGCTGAAACGCCATCCTTTGCGAGAATAATCATTTCTGCGTATCCTGCAATCATAGCATTCCATGTGACTAAGTTCACGCTGTTCATTCCATCAAACAACTTCTTTGCCTCATTGATGCACCCACTTTTCAAGTACAAATACATAATTGAATTTATTCGGGTATATCAAACCCATGTCCGAGTTTATACTCACGAATGAACTTGAGATCCCACATCCATCGCCCGCATTGTGCAACACAAACTCAATACACTAGTCAAAGTAATCTCATTTGGCTCAACACCCTCCACAAGCATCTGAATAAACACGTCCAGTCCCATTTCAGAATTTCCATTATCCCCGCAAGCAGATATAAGAGCAGTCCATGAAATCACATTCTTTTCCTTGATCCTCCAAAACGCCTTAGTTGCCATATCCAGACTACGGCATTTGGAGTATAAGCTACAAAGTGCATTCCCAATGCTCGCATCATAATGCAATATCATATTTTATGATGTATCCATGAATCTGCTTCCCAAACTCAACATCAGACAAAGAAGTGCAAGCATTTAAGACAATTCTAAAGTATAATTTGTAGGGTATCCCCAAACTTGTAACATTTCTTGAAGACACTAATAGCAAGCTCAGGCCGCGAATTTTGCACATAGCCAGACATCAACGAAGTCCATGTGACAACGTTTCTTTGAGGCAAATTATCAAACAGCGTTCGAGCGCTTCTCATTATCCCACATTTGGCATATACATTGACAAGTAATGTCATGAGGAACAGTTCTTCAGTAAACCCAGTTTTAATAATGTGGGCATGAATCGATTCCACCCTTGAAACTGATTTTTCTCTATACATTCTTGCAAAAGTGGAACGTAAGAAGAGGATTCAAGTTTTATGTTACCTTCTCGTATCAAGGAAAGTGCTTCTCTGAATTCCAAACTGAATGAGTCAAAGCCTTTATCCAACTCTTTCGTGCTATAATTTTTCTGCACTTGAGAAAATTAAAAATTGAGTACTATACATAAGATATGCATTACCGTATCCATAGGAATACAGTTTGATGTGAATAAATGTAAAGATCTCTACCTTTTCAAATGGAAGAGAAGAAGGAGAGGAGAGTTTCTTGAATTCTGAATCGAGCTTGACGGGGTTGCTGACCACAACCGGAGGCAGGAGGCCATCGAAGTTGAATTGTGTTGCAGGAATTCTACATGTATTTCTATTTTTATGTGATCAGATGAATTTTTTGGTTGTGGATATTGAGATGGAGTATCCCTTATCTTGTGTGCTTGGATGAAATTTTAGGGGTAATTGGCACTATTAAATTGAGAGGAAATTGACATTTTTTCTGATAAAAAATCCTTACCGATCGACTATTATGCCTCCATATGTATATATTCTTTTGGAATTAAAAACAACAATTTTCTTATGTCGATTTAAAAGCAAACAGATGCTTTACAGAAAAAATAAAATTTAATTGGTAGAAAGATTTTTATTCATTTCATTCAGTAAGTAAAAATCTTTTCTTTATATTTATTTGTTGACCCGTTAGTTTCTTTTTTCTATTTACTTATTTGAATAAACTATCAATTTTTCTCTTATGAAAGTTAATTAAGAGACAAATATACCCTTTCTCGCAATCCATCTTGTTAATTTTTATTCACAAGTCTAGCCTAAAAATGTGTTTTAGGGTGCTAAATGCCAAGGTAAGTGTATTTTTAATGGTGCAATCTGCCAAAAATAAAATTTAGGGTGTATAATATCAATTGGGTGTAACTATAGCGCATAATGCCAATTACCCTAAATTTAGCGGTGGTCTAATTTTGGAGGCGACACATGTAGAGATGTTAAACGGTCGCGAATCTGGTCAGGTTCATTTGTCGCTTAGGGAAAAAAGGAGGGTTAGGACCGAATGATTTTTGATACATTTAAGTCGGGCATTTTTGGCCTGGGATCATTAGCTCGGGTCGTTAGGGTAGCCCATAGGTTGTCGGACTAGTGCGCTACCCGCCAACTGTGTTTTTTAAAAATAAATATAATTCTAATATTATATATCTATTTTAATACATATTACCTATTACTAAATATATTTTTCAAATTCACATCTCCAAATCTTTAATAGGTTTGAATATATAATTTTGAAAATTAGGACTTATAGTTATATGTGTAATTTAAAAAAGGTATTATTTTTTCCCATTTTATATTTTATATAATGCTATTTTTATTATTATAGTTCTATTTTTAAATTTTAACTTTTGCATGACTTTTTTATAATGAATACTTTAACTTAAAATGTTATACTTAATTAGGGTTTTGTTTTGTTTAGCTTTTTAAAATCACCCACTTTTCCAATCACTAATCGAATATACAATACATTCTACGATACATTAACACACATTTTCTAATACACTCGCGTCAAATCTTTTTCAATCACTCCCAAAACTTTTACAATCATCTCAATCACTAAAAATACATATCCTCAATACGTTGAAGAAATGTACAAGCTCTACAAGTCAGCTAAGATTTAACATTCTGGTTCCTCTTATTTTAATTCCAATCTATTTATGTTTCTTTTATAATATAGATTGCTTAATAAGTTTGTATTAATATTGTTCCTGATTTATAGATTTTGGGTCATTTCATGAGATTGAGAATAGTGTTTAATGCCCTTGTCAGGGTGTAAATAAAACTGGTAAAAAATGAAAGATGCAGAAAATATTTGATTTAAGTGACACGGGAGATAGGTCCAATTTTTATGGATTTAGTCATGTTCGGACAAAGCATTTGAGCTTGGAAAATGTTTGACCCAATGGTATCGCCTGTCATCTCAATGCAGACAAAGGAAATCATTTTAGGTATCGATTCTCATCTAAATTTTGTGCAGTTCCCTTATCACCAAGAAATTCTAGTTTGTTGCTTCCTAGAATTTAAGATTAATGCCAAGTCTTTTTTGTTTAACGTTTTAATCTTGGAACCTTTCTCAATTAGATTTAATTCTTTGACCCGTTCACATAAACTGATGGCCCTATTGACCACCCATTCACTAACCTTGCTCAATAGGCCATCATTTAAATTCCACTCGAATAAGGTAAATGGTATTATTAGTCCAGCCTTGTCATCATTCACTTTCTCATGTAGGAGCCTAATTATATGAAAATCCAAATAAACAATTCAGCTAAAAAACCTAAAACTTCCCAACATTTTCAAGTCAGGTACGTGTTATGTGACAATATCCGGCTAGTTTATATTTTTTGGGCAAATCTACACCCAATTTGAGTCTTTTAGTGGATTTCTAGGACTATATTGAATTTTTAATTCAAACATGACAATTTTTGACTCACTTATTAGTTACATGACTAATTTTATTTTCACTGAAATGCCCATTACAATGCAAATCATCTATCTCAGCTCTAACGTCTACTAATGATTTTTGAGCATATTGCTATTGCGTTCACTTATCAAACGACAAAGAGCTTGTAAGTTGCATAAGTATTGTGATATTACCCAAAACTTAATTTATGCGACATTCAATTGAAGATAAAAACTTATGGGAGCGCTTTACGTCTTAACTGTAGCATTTGATCCTATTGATCCGCGATCCCCGGCTGACCAAAGTTCCATGTCAAAAGCTACCTCGTCGCTTCTTTTTCTGCTTTTCTTCCTCGCTAAAGTAACACTTATGAGAAAAATATTTAAGTATTTTGTAGATAAAGCAATACGTAACTGAAATCACATACT
>JABTTQ020001762.1:0-50000 GCA_016081115.2 Rehmannia glutinosa
AACAAACCATAATGGAGCTACAATACGGCACTATTAGCGAGCAACAACTACAACTTACACCATCCTTTCTCAATTTCAAAAATTGCATATCTCCCATGGCTATTTTCCACCCCTGCAGTGAGGTCATCTCTTTCTTTGTCTTTTAGCTTTCCATTTATTTTTTTTCTTTTTGTCTCTTGAAACCTCTATTTTGGTCCCATTGAGGATAATATGGAATTTAAAATTTGGAGGTGGTACATTTGGTTTTGGATATTTGGACATTCATATTTTATTTTAGACATTGGGACATTAGCATTTTGTTCGCAACATTTGGACATTTTCATATAGTGATTTTTATTTGTGATTTTTGCATATAGTAATTTTTTTTTATATTTCATTAAAATTGTAGTAATGGGAGAAATGATATTTTTATGAAACAAGTTGATGATTTGCTAGTGACAATTTGGCCCAATCACACCTAAATTAGTTCTTTAGCAAAGTGATTGATTTTTGTAAATAGATGACGTGGATGTGAGCCAAATTCATATGAAATTTCTAACAACATAATATTTAATGAGATAATGCATTGACGACAATACTCGAAATTTTGCACGTTTAAGACATCTTAATTTAGTAGTGCCCTACTAGTCTTAAAAAAAAGGAGAACAAAATTTTAAAGTGGAGAGTAGGGATTTCAAAGGGACTAGTCGAGGCTATACTCCTATGTTTGTTGTTGCTTAGTAACTAGGAGAACTCATGGGCACCATGTTTGACTTTCACGTAAAACAGCGGCAAAAATATGAGTATAGGAAACCATTGTAGGAAGATTTGAAATAAAATTCAAAATTTAAACTTAGTTGAAGAACACCTCAAACGTCCTAGCAAATGAACCTCTACACACAACGAAAAGAAAAGAGAAAAAATGCTTGTTTACTGTACAAGAGCTTGGTTATAAGATTAGGAAACCCTCTACGAAAATCAATAAGTTTTTGAATTAAGAAGGTTTTTGAACTAAGAAAATTCTATTGTTTTTTAACCTTCTATGAAACTCAATGACAATTGTTCTTTTGTATATGTATGAATCTATTAATTCAGTAGGTTTTTTATTGTTTTTTCACAAACATCATAGTCTTTTCATCTTGTCTTGAGCATTTTATTGTGGGATATTTTTAACATTATAGGTGGATCAAATTGAAGCCAACATTAAGTGAAGAAAGTCAAGATAATCACTCATAACGGCCATGGGGTGTCAAACTACACGGCAATATTCAAATAGGATGGAAATAAAAAGAAGAAAATTAAAAAAAAGGCTCTGACATAGCCAAACTATGTAGCAAAACACAGTCGTGTCAAACTTGATCGAAAAAAGAAAAAATACCGCACCAAACAGACCCTGACATGGCCTGTGTATGTTGGCCAACACGGTTTGGCCGTGTTGGTTAGCACGACCGTGTTGCCATGGTTTGCTGAGTAAGAAAATCAGCACGGCTTCGTTGTGCTGGTCGACACGGCCGTGTCCGGATCACTTGTCTGCAACCTTTTCAGGCGGAAATTATGGAAATTGATAGATTAGATAACAAAACGAAGGTAAACTAAACTATAAAACGATAAGTGAACTTGCCTAAGATCTTTAGAATAGCTTTCGAGCCATCACTCACCTCATTAAAATTGACAAAACTTATAAAATCTTCATTCAAAACTTCTGAAAATTTTCACTCAACCAGCTTTCAGTATTTTCAACATAACTCCCTATAGAAAAATAATATTTTCAACATCTCTACCACTTTAGTGTGCACAATTTAAGAATCTAAATGGACTTTTCATTTGGTTGTAATGTAGGCTCTTTAGTAAGGGTACGAAAAATTTGGATTAAGTGACTTAACTTGAGCAAATAGAATTTAAGCACACAGAAATTCAATTTACCAACCCAATTTCATTATAAGACTCATCTTTCAAGATATTTTCTTTTTAACTCAACTCCACCATTTTTTTCTCCTTTTTAATTCTTATGCCTTTTTCTTTAGGCTTAAGATTTCTATTTTTCACAATTTCCAGAATTTTTCTTTCTTTTCTTTCTTTTGCTCAATTTTTCTCTTTTTTTTTTCCAGAAATTTTCTTTCTTTTTCGAGCTTCATATTCTTTCATTTACCTAGCATTGCTCATCCATCTTTCATTTTCCATCATTCTTTCGCAATATATCACCACATCTCTCCCAAACTATTCATCTTTTATAAGCTCAAATAGTTTTGAGATAAAAATAATTTTTCAATTTTAAGGCTCAAAATGGCTAACTAGGGCATCATGAGTTCATAGGTAGGCTTTTTAGGCTAAAACAAAGAAGGCCTTAAATCATTTTCAAAAATTGCACACACACATGGCTTCAATAAAGATACCAAAACAAGTTCTAGAGTTCTAACAATCATGAATGACACACTCAAGAAAAAAATAAGACTGCATAATATCAAATCAGTTAAAGGCACAAAAGCTCACAGGCTTATTTTCCGCATCATGCACAAATACCCAATTTTCTTAATCAATGCCAAACAAGTAAAAGATATCACCTCAACAATTCATCACATTATTCACAAAAATATTTCATCTCATAAAATCAAATGCTCATAGTAGAATCATGCGGAAGCTTTTTGTACATTTTCAAATTTTTGATCCTAACTCACACAAAAGCAATAAACGTGCTAAAGCGGTAAACATGCTAAAATAAAAAAAAAACAAAATCGAATTTATTTTTTTAAATTTTTGTGCAAAATTTTATGATCTACACGCAATCCTAAATGCAATGCAATATGCAACAATACTTATTTACGCATTTTTGATAACCCCCAAAAACTTAAATTATGTTTCGTCCCGAACATATGAGGAGATTATCAAAAGAAAGATGAATGCGTGAAAAGTACTTATATGGATAATTGTGGTGGAGGAGGTAGAAAATAGTGGCCTTGACCACTTCGCCATTGCTCAATTCTTTTTATTTGTTCCAATACTTTTATTGAAAGTCGTCAAAATATTCATATGATTTCGTATCTTCAGTAGGAAACAATAATTCCTCCTCCATTGAGTGGGTCTCGCTTGTGCCTTGGAACGGATATCAAAAGTAGTCCATAAAAGATTTACCTTCCAGAAAATCAAGGAGTTCGTCCGTCAAATCCGTACATGAGGAAGCAGTTCGCACAACCGGTCGTGTGCATCCACACGCCCGTGTGCATCTGCCAAGTCTTTATTTTTCTTTTTTTATAATTGGGAGTATGTCGTGATGCCTCCTACACAATAACTCATAAAAACAAACAAAATTAAAAATTAAGTTAGTAAAAATAAAAAATCAAATGAACAAAGACGATAAAAAATTTATTTACCAAAAATCGAAAACAAAAATTGTGTACAAAAATCAAAAAATATATACAAATATATTGCTTCAATTAAGATTGAACTATTTATTACTATATGTAAGTTGAATCTTTCAATCCCCGGCAATGGGCCAAAACTTGATCGCGAGAAAATCTCTTCACTAAACTGGAATCGTACATACATTTATAGAATAATTGCAAGCAAGGTCGTATTCCTCTGGGATTGAATACGAAACACTTAGGCTATAGTAAATATCATATTCCAATTTTATTGAAGCAATCGAAAATCACAAGTTTTATCTAATCCTAAATTAACAAGTAAAATAAAATATGCAAATTTATAAAACCTAAACTCCACAAGTCTTTTCAAAAAATGCAAAGCAACCCTAGGCACATAATCTCAACACGCTTCTTCAATATTAAATCCAATCAATGTTTATCAAAACCAATTCATGTGTTTCTGTGGGTTCAATTCCTATATTAGTTTATTCCCCCTCCTGGGTGGCTTATAATAAGTAGATTAATAATAATTGTAGTCTCCCAATACATTACAACTATTATCAACTCCCAAAAGATCTTTGAATTGAAGTACTCCCCACAAATAGTTGTATTATTCCGATACATCACCGATGTTTATGTTTGAACCCGATTTTCAATTGTTAGAACTCACCTCCCGGATTATGGACTAACAAATATAACATGCAAATTATTGGTCAAACAATCTACAACAAATAAGCATTTGAATTCGTATAACAGAACATATAAATCAATTAAGAAAATAATCAATATAGATTTAACATGAATTCACAGTTTTGATTATCCCTAGGATCAGAAAGATTAGCCCAACATATTTGATAACAAATTCATAGAAAAAGTTGAAATCAAATAGTTTGACATTGTTTAAGTACAAACAAGAGATCTAAACTAAGAAAGAAAGAAACCTTCTTGTCAGGATGGATCTTCTCTCCAAGCCTTCGAAACTCTTGTACTTCCGTAGATTTATAAAGCCTTGTGGTGTCCTTCGTAGATTAGCCCTCCTCTCTCAGAAGACAATAGATTTCTGTAATCCTAGTGTATTGTTGTTTATGGTTTGATGTAATGACTTGTTTTTTCGTGCAAGACCTTGGTCCCTTTATATAGGTACTTTGAGAGATCACTTGTAGAGTTCTGACGGGAAAAGGACACAAAAATCAGATGCAGACAGATCGCACGGCCCGTGTGCAAATCACACGGTCTGGCCATGTAACTAGTTTTCGTCTATGTTTTTCACCCAAACACTTCATACGGTTGTGTCACTTTCACACAGTCGGGTCATGTAACATGTCTCTGAAAATCAAGTCGCACGAATGTGTAAAAATCACACGGATGCAACTCACACAGTTGTGTGAGCCTCACACGGGGGTTGATAATATTTGTAAAAATCACACGGATGCAACTCACATCCGTGTGAGGAGTTTTTGTCCATTTTCTTCGTTTATTCGATCTTTTCTTCACGTTCTTCAATCTTGTCCGGCATTCCAACTGATATTTTTCCATTTAAGCTCCGTTTCCTGTAAAAAGTTACAAGAATACGCAGTATCGTTCCCTTCTAAGGAAACCAAGTAAAATACACCAAATATGTGTACAAAATGCATCAATTATGTACCCAAATAAGCCTCTAAATGCACATATATTTTACACATATCAATGGGTTGATAATATTTGTCAATTAGAGATCAATAATGCAAGTGTTTCAAAAATTGCACTTTGACACATAAAATATGTTTAAAATGCATGTTGGCCCCTGAACTTATGATTAACAAATAAATACATATACATATAATTAAAAATTTATACTCAACTTAAATTTGTAATTTATACACTCAAATAATCCATTGATGCAATAAAGTAAAACTCAATATATTTATCACTCAATTTTATAAAATTATGCACATGTAGTAACCTAACATAATTAAACTAAAACTTGAAATATCAAGATTATTCATGTATTCTAATGTCATTAAATATTAAAATGCATGTAATTATTTTTACGAATGATTTAAATCATGTAAATAAATATTCAAAGTTTCAATTTATGACAGTGAATTAATTTAAAATCTACAAAATAAGAATGTTCATAGAAGTAACCCAACCTTGTGAATTGGAGATCCGAAAACCTTGGTTCAATGGGACGACTAAGTTATGAATGTCCAGGTGAACATTTGGAAAATGTATTTAGCTCATTCCTAGAACATCCAAGTGTTAAACCTGCAGAATGTGGTGAGGTTAAGTTTAGACTTTTAATTATTCCTATATTGGAAAGATGGTATATGACATAATACATTTCAATAGGGGATTACCTATATAAGTGCGAAGTAATGACCACTTCAAAGAACACTTGTGAGTCTAATATATCATCTAGGTCCGAAATGGATTCAACGTGAGAACAATAAGTGTTAGAATTGTCATTATGTAAATACTGTTATCTTGGTTCACACAAACGGCTGAGTAGCTCAAGACATCGCGTCATTAAACAACTAGTAAATTCGATAGTATTTTACTACGGAAGGTTCTAAACCTTAAGCTACTTATTCTGATGCAATAATAATTCATCGAGACTTTCAAGAAAATTTACATACATGCATGCATTAATTTCATTCATGTGGGGGATTGTTGGAATTTGATTTTTTGAATGTGGATTTTGACTCACATTGGACGAACCAACATTGTATTTAAGTGGTTTTTATTCATGAGAAATGAAAATAAAATAGATTATCAAATTCTATTACGTGAGTAGACGAAAATATTAAGAATTTTTCAAAATCAGTTTCGGGTAAATGAGAAATTAATGCAACAAATTGACCACTTAAAACAAGATAAATGATATGAAAATTAAAAAATGTGAGGGAAGACCTACGTTCTAGTGAATTCGGTCCAAAATACACACAAGCGCCGCCACTGCCGCCTGCCCACCGGTATGCCGACCCTTCACGGGTTGTTAGTCATGGCTTGGGGGCTTGCACTTCAAATCCTTTATATTTTTTGGAAAAATTTTATTTAAATTTCTTTCAAATAAATTACTCAAATCTGGACCCAGTGTGCGCTCACGGGGGTTGTGCACGCCCATGCAACGGGTGCGTGGTAGCGTGTCTTGTGCGCGGGCGCAACTTGGATAATGAGATTTTATCAGGGCGCGCGCACTTAGTGCGCAGTTACGCACTTCTGGACTAATGCGTCTAGATGTGAAGACAGATGCGTTTTTAAGCACTTCTGGACCAAAAGACGTGTCGATTTCTATAAGGCATATATAGGCTTATAAATATCATCCCCTGATGTTTGAAATTCCAAATTTAACCAAGAGTAAAATTTGAAATCACTTTGCATTTATCACTTGAAAACCATAATCTTATAAACAACAGAACTGTGAATAAAAAATTAAGGTTGTATAATCCTTATTTGTTTCCTTAATTAGTGTGAATCTCTACTTTTTGTCCTTGTGTCATATACTGAAAAAGAAATAGAAAACACGGCAGTAACTGAAGGAAATGCTTAAGAATTTCTAAGGAGTTGATTTTATCTACTAATATGGATATAATCATGGACTCAAGCTATTGGGTTGATAGCGCTTTTAAATCATTGTAAAAGCAATTCTTCATCTATCAAAGTCACAAAATTGCACTTTTAGCGCGCGCACACGGAGGATATACTTGCAGCTAGGGGTGTGTACGGTACGGGACGGTTCGAAGATTTGGAAATCTCCAGAACCATCCTGAAGTTCGGAGATTCCGAAAATAAATCTCCAGAACCGAACCATAGAAAAAAATCTCTATCCCGAACCATACCGAAAGTTCGGAAAGGTTCGGGACGGAGATTCGGTTCTAATGGGACGGGACGGTACGGTCCGACTCGGGACGGAGATTTGGATATTACCCATAAATAAAGCATACAAATTTGGAAAAAAAAAAAGAAAATCAATATAAAAATCACCAAACGGATATACTTCTAGAGTTCTAGTATCTTTTTAGCGTAGTCTCAAAATAAAAACTAAAACTATAATAGGTAACACAATCCAAAATTCTAAACTTAATAACCTCTATAATACAATAATAGTATATTATTTGGGCAATTGTCCTTCTATTGACATAGAACATATATAATTAACTAACAGTTTTTATAAATTAAAATGAGATAAAAACTTGTATAAATTTATAACCTCAATGTCTCATACTTAACAACTTAACATAATCAATAAAATTATATTTATAATTAATGTGATGTGGTAAAAAATTTAAAATATAATTTTTTTATATTGTTGTAATATGATACTATTACTTGTTTCTCTTTTAAGTACAATTTACTAATCATTTAGCTAATTTCAATTTCAAATTATTTAGCCTATTATTAATGTCAAAGTTTTTTAAAATACATAATATCAGAAATATGCTTTACATTCCATTTAATTTCAAATAGTTTGTAGTTAATTCAATATCAAAATAAAAACAACATAGAAATAATGTATATGTATTTATATAAAATCTTTAAAATCGGTTCTATCTTCGGGTCCTCGGTTCGGAGTGGTTCGGTACGGTTCGGTACGGTTCTCTGTACGGGTATTTGAAAAATCTCCAAAACCGTACCATAAATATTTTCGGTATGGTATGGTTCGGAGAAAGTCAAAAAGTTAACGAATATTTTCGGTTCGGAGATCTTTTGGTCCGGATATCGGTTCGATTTTGGTAATCTCCAAGTCTCATGCACAGCCCTACTTGCAGCTACATGTATTCCAGCTTCTAACCATTTATAAAAAAGGTTTCAAAAAGAAAAAAAACATATTAGAAAAGAAAATGACAAGGATGATTTGCAAATATGCACATCATAAATTGATAAATTTATTGGATAAATATATTTGGACCAAGTATGAGGTATTTATATACTTGGCCTTTTTTTCTTCTTTCTAAACTATAGCCGCTTTTGCTCCCATCTTCTTCCTTTTTTTCTTCCCTCATCCTCCTATGGAGCATGGGGGAAGTATCTTTCCTTTTAATCTAAAACATTTGTCCATAATAGGTGGGTTTTTTTTGTCCTCAATAGGTAGCTTTATTTGTCCCAAACAGGTGAGGTTTTTTTTTCAGTTAATAAGTTTGTCCCATATGTGAGATTTTGTTTAGAAGATCAGATGAATCATTACCCGACGATACGTGATAGGATGGAATCATCTTTGGTACGTGTTTTGTCTAGCACCTCCATTGCGAAGTTTTGCATTATATGGATCATTTAGATCCATTTAGGTTTTAAAAAACTTATTTTAGATCTGTATATGTTATAAACATGTAGGGTTTGTAAGTTTCTTTTCATGAATGAATGAAATTTATTTTGATCTAAAGAAAAAAAGTATGAGATATATATCTAGTTGAGGTTACTTTTAAAAATATATCTATGTACTATCTATATATATAATGTGTTTTTCTTCTATTTTATTCTTATTAACACTTGTATCTATATATAGGGGATGGTTCAAATGGGACACCCCCCGTTATATGAGACAGTGGGGATTTATCCAAGCCATTGAAATATCGCAATTGAGGGTCCATATTTAATGGGTAATATTTATATTAATAATTATTAATTATAAGTAGTAAGGGTATAATTGACAAATTATGAAAATAACCAATCATGTAGTCAATGTTTCCTAAATTGTAGGATGTGATAAACTCAAAATAATGGCAACAAAATCTTACCAAATCAAACCCAGTAGAGCCCAAAAAAATGGTAGACTATACCGAAAATTTCGAACCCGTGTAGTCAACGCTTCCTAAGTTGTAGGATGCAATTCAATAAACAGTGGAATAAATATATAATACAGTGAAATTTCGATTTTTATACAATGAACATGCCCTAATCGCATAGTAATATTAAAGTGAATAAATAATATTATTTGGAAGGATTAAACAAGTTCTTATCGACTTAGTATGTATATTGTATATCATCCTAAATTATGTGGAAGGATTAAACACGTTCTTATTTTTTTGTATAAAATAAATGCACTTCAATACACAGTGAAATAAAAATATAGTACATTGAAATTTTGTCAGTTATACAGTACAACTCTCTTAACCACACAGTAATATTAAAGTGAATAAACAATATTATTTGGAAGGATTAAACACGTTCTTATTGACTTAGTATGTACATTGTATATCATCCTAAATTATTTGGAAAGATTAAACACGCTCTAATACAATATTCTAATACTAATTACACAGTAAAACTGCACTAACTATACAACATTGTAATAGTATGCACGCAGTAAAACTGCACTAATTATACAATATTCTAATACTAATTACGCAGTAAAACTGCTCTAATTATACAACATTCTAATACTATATACGCAGTAAAACTGCACTTATTATACAACATTCACAAAATTCTTGACAACTCGACTGCCCCTTCTCCTTTTCTTAGGCTGAGCATTTGCTTCCCCCGCCCCACTACTCGTACCACAAATATTAAGCTGCCTTTTTTGTTGTCCTCTAGCCATCTTCATAAATTAGCAACTGCAATTAAGAAGACAAAGAAAATATCATCATTCCAATTCAACAAAATGCAATGACAAAATACAGTAGAATTATTCTAACACTACACAAGCATTTGATGACAAATACATTAAAATTGTATTATACAACTACAATTGAGGTTAAACTATGTTGAAGACATACACAAAAATGTACTGCACTAAACAGAAAAATTGTATTAAATAACCACTAAAACTCAACTAAGAATACAATAGAATAATACCCAAAAAATCGGAGTCGAAAGTCGAAAACACAAAACCAACCATAAAATTACTAGAAATCGAAATCTCCAAAAAAATCGAATATAACTAAACCCTAGAAACTACACAAACTATATGTCCCCAAACCTTTACCTTATTGTCTTGACTTTGTAAACAAAAATACAATGATGGTGTTTGCTTGCTTGGGATTAAAGCGTGAGAATATGCACCATCATCCTTTTCATTCCAATCATGCGCACTGCAAACTATCTCTTTGGCTACTTCCCTTTGCATGAAGCTATACATGCATCCTCTCACATGATCGATTTCCTACTTTGCAAGTAATGAATGACAATTGTCTTGACTTTGTGGGAAGAGACGGTGAAAGAGATGGTGGGAAGAGAGAATTTTTCCTAAAATGAATAAATTACCAATTTGATCCCCTGCATTAACTAATTGCCTAAAATGAGGGAATAAATCTGGCCCATCCAAAAAACCAATCCAACAGATATAATAAATCCCCACCGTCTCATATAAGGAGGGGTGTCCCATTTGAACCAATCTCTCTACATATATGTAATGTGTTTTTCTTCTATTTATTCCTAGTAAGACTTGATTTTTAAATCGAACCCAAATGTGTTTTTCTCCTTTACATTCCCGATTTTGATCTCCTCCAAATTTACTTTGATTTTAAAATGTAAAATGGAAGAAAATAGTGCGATTATAATTGGTATTCTATCTCCTGTTGCACTACTACGAATACACATTGTTGACGTGCTTCTTGGGTCAACAAAAAAATAATATACGAATATAAGAGAAATGGCTAATTCTGCCTTTTTATATTGAAGACCGAGTAGAGCTTGTCTGGTCGGCTTCGTCACTCAATTTGAATCTTACAAGCTTTATATAGGATTATCACACTTTTCTTTTTCCTAATAAATGAGATCTATTTATACTAATACAATTAGTGGGCTAATCATCATTATATCTTGCCTAATAGTGGGATTATTGTGGGGCACGTGTCTGCTCCCTGGTGTGCGTGAGGCGCATGTTGGCCATGTGTTGAGAGGAACTTGTTGACTTGTCTCGTTGACTGGTTGACATGTGACATCTTGGTGTGCCACTGGAATATTGAATCCACTAGTGGGAGATTTGTTGAGTAGAGCATTTGCTTGATCTTGTTTGTCTGTAGTGGACCGAGCTCGGCTCATGCCACGTCATTAGCTTGGTTGCTTACGTCATTCTGATGGGTCCACGTCGTCTGTGACGGCTTACATCATCATCTGTGGAATGGCCACGTGGACTTACTTTTGTCCAGCTCGGCTCGAGTATCATCAATGGCCCCCAAGTTTAATTCTGAGGAAAAGATTCTTTGAAATGGATTTAAACTTAAATTGGAAAAAGAAAATTTTGAGAAGTCAAAACGCTTACTGACAACTGTCACCTGTCCATCAATGTCTGAAACAACGCATTAATTGAGTCTCATGATGACAGACACATGGCATCTTTCTGTTGGACCATCATTGTGCGGTAAGCGTGGGGACGTGACAGTTACCCAGCTTTTTTGAATTTGAAAAGACGTGCCCTCTCCAACTGGTGCGAAGCTTACGAGAGAAGTTAACCTATAAATACCTCTTTCCTCTTTCATTTCCTACTTTTGCATCCATTCCCTTCCGAGTAGCATTTGCAGAGACCGAGCAACAGATTCACAAATTCTTCCTTTCTTTCTTCTTTCCTTCTCTTTTTCCGAAGAGCATGTCCGGTTTTGACGATAGCCAAAACTGAGATTTTAGCGTTGAGGTTGAGATTGAAGTAACACCTGAAGATTCCAATATCATCGACGTCTCCAATTCAGACCATACCCCGGAACCAGAAGTTCCATTAGAGGAAACGCATGTGGTTTTCAACCCTACTCTCGTAACAATATTCCGAGAGGGTCAAGTGTATAAGTGGGGCTTATCTCGGGAGGAGCCAAGTGAAGTAGGGAGTTCGAATCAGCACGCAGACGACTCCACAGAACATATGGATTCTGAGTGTGATGACCGTAAGGAGGTTAGGATGTCGAAGGGCAAAGATGCAGAGGTCCCCAGTGCAGGTGGGGAAGATCGAGGTGGTTCAAGGCTGGCCGAACATAGAAATGGGGATCCAAGACCAGGTGGTGGGCTCCCATTGTGTGTGGTTGAAGGTTGGACTCGGACCGTCCAGAACGAGCAACCGAGTATGATAATGCAGCAAGAGTTGGACACCCTTCATGCGAAACATATGATCCCCTCGACGGTGCACTTCTGGTGGCCTGATCATGCCAAAGTACCCGATCACCCACCGTCGAGTGTATCGCCATGTATGCCCACAGCCTTTTGTATGGGTTGAGGTTCCCGGTGCTGAGGTTGTTCACAAAGTGATTCAGGAAGTGGAACATGCCTTTGTCTCAGGTGCATCCGATGACCTGGGGTTGGATGATCGGGCTACTTGTCCTCTTTTCCCTTCAAAAATATCCGCTCCCATACTTCCATGATTTGAATGAGCTTTTCGTCTGGAAAGCGCCCCCGGAACAACGGCATCCTTCGGGGGGGTATTATGTGCAAACCCGACCTGGCTACCAGGACGGGCTGGTCTTGGACCTTCCATAGTCCTTGAAGGAGTGGAAGGATAAGTGGTTCTGGATTGGTGGGGACAGGCAGACCCCCCAGGGGAACTCGTCCTTATCCCCTCCACTTGAATTAAGATATGATTTTCGTAAGTACCTTTCTTTTTTTTGAATTTTTTGACATTTTTTTCTAATCATTAATTCTTTGCCCCTTTTTGTGCAGGGAATCGTCCTTCGACGGACCGTCTTTCGGATGCTTTTATCAATAAGTTGGAGAACATCCAGGCGTTGGCCGTACTGGATAGAAGGATACAAGCTTTGGCCATGGAGGTAGAGTTGGTTGTGGCCGGCTTTCGGAGGAGGTTGCTGGATGACTCGGAGGCCGATCAAGAGGTAGCCTAAGAGGAGCAAGGTGGGGGGAGTCCGCAGGTAGAGCGAGGCAGAACGCTGGAGCCACAGCATCAACCGGTAAGGACCGAATAGGTCGGATCACCTCTCTTGAGGCTTGATCCCCTCAGGCAAGTACCTTCGTTAGCTGAGCAGACAGAATGGACCGAGCAGCCACAACAGACTGAAACCCGGTGTAAGCATATTTTCATGAGTTTAGTCATTCTCACCTTTCGATCATTATTTTCACTCCTTTATATTTTGTTTTCTTGTTGTAGGTCCAGCAGGGGTTGACGTTTTTGCTCGCCTTCACTTTGGGTAAGTGAGGATCACTGTGGGACCAGGGTGAATGTTGGTCGGACCGTCAAAATAGAGGCAGAAAGGCGGGCCGATATCTAGTGTGGCAAGCATTCGACCGCGGATGATCAAAAGGATGAGGAGCCCCTCAGGCGGAGAAGGAGGGGAGATAGAGTTGAAATAAATGAGCCTGGCCAGACTGAGAGGACCGGGCCGACTCTGTGGGTGTCCCCGATAAAAATTCCTTCGGGGGAGACTTTGAATGAAGGCCGTCGGCGGGCGTTTTCAGATGAACTGGGGCAGGAAGTCCATTTTCTCCCCCCGAATCTTCGTCAGGAGGATGCTTGGGAAGGGATGGCCGGTCTGAGGCCAAGGTGGTTCATTGAGTTTGCAAAGTGCTCAACACCAACAGAGGAGCAGGTGGCATCTTTACCTGAAGTTGGTCGGGCAGCGCGTGATGTGCCTGCCCGAGCTTGGATGACCGGGATTCAAGAATTTTGCAAGGAGACCGCCTGAGAAGAGAAAGCACAATATGCCATGGAGCTGTCTGGCAGGATTATTGGCATCCTATGACATGCGATCGGGCAAGCTCGCGACCTGAAAAGGCGCCATAGTGACCTGCGGGAGGCCCACAACAGTCTACTCGGGATTCAAGCATCCTTGGAGTCTCGGACTAAAGAGGCTGTGAAGGAGGCCTTAAACGAAAAAAGGATTGTTGAAGAGACCATGGCTGCCCGCGATGCCACTCAGTAGTCCGAGGATGAGCTCCGCGTAGAGGTCGTGGAGCTGAGAAGGCAGGTGACCGCACACCTAGGAGAGATGGAGAGGTACGAAGGCCGAGGGTGCGGAGGGAGATGGAGGAGGCCTTCCGAAAGCAACATGAGAAATCTCGGGTGGAGGTCATTCGAGTTTATAAGCGGTTAGGGGAGTATGCCTACATGTTGACTTGTGGGCATGCGACCATCACTGAAGAGATCCTTGGGGATCTTAAGAAGGGAAATACTGTGGCCGCTATTGAAAAAGAGTTGGATGAACTTAATGCGGACCTGGTTGTCCTTCGTCCTCAGCTCCTAGGTGCCGTCTCCGAACAGGGTGCACCTTCAGCGAATGAAGATGGGGAGGAAGTAGCTTCTAGTGATCCAACTCTGACTCCTGCCCCTGGTGGGACTCAACCTCCCGCTCCATAGGGTGTCTTCTGTACTTGCTTTTTTGTTTTTGGTGTAGCTGCCCTCGGGCCTCTTGATGTAATTGGCCTTGGGCCCCGTGTAAATATCTTGTTATCAATGGAATTTCCTTCTAGTCGTTTCTTTACTTTGTTGTATTTTCTAGATTTTGCCAAGTGTTGGGCTCGACTTTCTTGAATTGATGTATGAATTAGATGATGAATTGAATGAATTTCTTCTAAGTGTTGTGCTCGGAACTAGGCCGAGTTTTTATTTAAGGTGAGCTCGATTCTAGATCGAGTCTCCAAAAAGTTGGTGACGTGCTTGGGTCTAGGCCAATACGTAGAATTGTGCTGCACTCGGGGCTTGGCTGAGGCAAATATAATTTAAGATAATCGATTTTCTGCTCGAAAAACTTGAACTTTATTGATACAATTTCTTTAAATAAGATACATTCCATGGATGGTTGAATTTTTCCCCACTCAAATATTCGAGTTCATATGCCCTGTTCAATAAGACTTTGCTGATTTTGTATGGACCTTCCCAGGTCGGCCTCAGGGGGTTGGGCTCGGTCTCGGTGACCCTGTTCAAGACTAGGCCACCGACCATAAATTTTCTTTCCTTCACTTTCGAGTTGTAGTACTTTTCACTTCTTTGTTTGTATATAGCATTTTTCATCTCGGCACTGCATCTCTTTTCTTCTAATAGATCTAATGTGTTTCATCCATGGCAGATCGGTGCGTTGTTCTGTAAGCCCATAGAACCCCGGGTAGTTCCTCGGGCTAATTTCCCTTAAATTCCTCCAGTCTTGTCTTCAGCGTTTGTTTAAGTATTTTGTTCACCGCCTCGACTTGACCATTAGACTGTGGCTGATGTGGAGTGGAGAAATGATTATTGATATGAAAGCTTTCGCCAAAAGTTTGAAATCTTCGGTTATCAAACTGTTTTCCATTGTCTGTCACTATCGAATACGGTATCCCGAATCTGCATATGATTGACTTCCATACAAAATTGACGATCTTCTCCTCGTCTATCTTTGCCAAGGGCTCCGCCTCGGCCCACTTAGTAAAATAGTCGACTGCCACTATGGCATACTTCACGCCCCCTTTGCCAGTGGGGAGTAGTCCGATGAGGTCTATTCCCTATTTGGCAAACGGCCAATGATTGAAAATGGAAGTAAGTTGTTCAGGGTAGTACCTGACTTGTGATGAATCGATGACATCTTTCGCACTTCTTGCTTCAAGGACGACTAGTAGTATCCCTGTCGGATCAATTTATAGGCGAGTGTCTGGCCCCCAGCGTGATTTCCACAAATTCCTTAATGTACCTCGCGGAGAGCATAGCTGGCATTTGTTTCTGATAAGCACCTGAGCAGTGGGATCGAATACCCGCGTTTGTACATGATCCCGTCCACTATGGTGTGCCGAGTGGCCCGAGTTCTTAATTCCTTGCTTCAGTCTTATTTTTTGGTTGAACCCCGTGCTCCAGGTATTAAATGATTGACATCATCCACGTTGGCTCGGCACCTTCTTTGGCATTTATTTTCTTCATATTCAGAGAAGGTGAAGATAAGTGGGTTACCGTAATGTCTTCGATCAGGTCAGTTCCCAGATTGGATGTTAGCCGTGCCATGGGTATATGTATTATCTCTGCCTTGAACTGAGAGAGTTTAGCCGTTGCAAGTTCTAAATATCGTGCCATCTTTGGCTCTTTTGCTTCATACTCTCCATTTATTTGATTGACTACTAAATGGGAGTCACTGTGAGCGAGCAGTCTTTTCAGACCCATCGATGCTGCCATCTCTAAACCTGCTAGTAGTGTTTCATACTCCGCCTCATTGTTGGTCGTCGGGAACTGGAACTATACGGCTGAGCAGTAGCATTTGTGTTTTGGATTGATTATCACAATCCCGCCCCCTGCTCGGTCTGCGGTGGAAGAGCTGTCGAAAAACAACTTCCACTCTTGCTATTCAATGTTGTCAAGTTGGATTGACGGAGTGAACTCTGCGCGAATTCTGCCAGTGCTTGTCCTTTAATCGCCATCCTTGGTTCATATGATATTTCGAATTGGTTGAGCTTCACTGCCCATTTGATCATCCGACCTGAAGTTTCCAGTCGGTGCATGACTTGCTTCAGAGGATAGTTTGTTAATACAATGATTTTGTGCTCCAAAAAATAAGGCTTTAGCTTCCGTGCCGAGATGACCAATGCGTACGCTAGCTATTCCAATGGAGGATATCTCAGTTCGGCATCGTCGAGGGCCTGGCTTATATAGTAAATTGGATGTTGAATCGAGTTATGCAATCTGATGAGCACCGAGCTGAAAACATACTTGGAAACTACGAGGTATAAGTACAAGTCTTTGCCCTGGCTGGGTTTTTGCAGAACAACGATTAATGCTAAGTGTTGCTTCAATGATTCGAATGTCGCCTGCGTCTGCTCAGTCCATTTGAAATCCTTATTTTTCTTTAGTATCTCGAAGAATGGTTTGCATTTATTTGTCAATCTTCAGACAAATCTACTTAGAGCGACTAGGCGCCCAGTTAAGCTTTCCACTTTTTTAACTTAGTTAGGGGTTTCGGGTCGACTATAGCTTTTATATTATCTGGATTAGCCTCTATTCCCCTTTGGCTAACCATATATCCTAAACAATTACCCGAGTCGAGCCCGAATGTACATTTTTTTGGATTTAACATCATCTTGTACTTGCATAAAATTTTGAACATTTCATTAAGATTAGAAAGATGATCAGCAACATACATAAATTTTACAAGCATATAATCTACATAGACTTCCATAATAGAGATAACTATTTTATGCCCTCCAAACTTTGCATATTTTTACACTTTGCCTTATATACTTTATTTTGGTTCACTATGCCTCCTGAACTAGGAATATTTTCGCACTTTACCATATATTAACAATTTTGCCCCCATAGTTTTGTAAATACCTTTTAACGAGTTTTAGATATCCATTTAAGCTCTAATTTATTGCATCTGACCCCCATAATTTATAAAATTATCATATAATCTAATCAAAATATGAATTTTACTCCAAAATAGTTTGTTCCTGGATTTATCAATGCATGAGAACTAAACACTCAACTATATTATTACAAAGGATTTTATTTTTCTGAAGTCTAAGGAAGATATTCGATGTCCTCAGCCTCCAACAAATCTTGACATTTATAGAGGTAAGAGACCTCTATGTTCTGCATTATTGCCTTCAAATGGATGTCCCTTTCATTTTTTAATTATTGCTCTACTTGCAGCAATTAGTGGGCATCCAACTCATCTTCACAACAATTAGTGGCCATCTCCAAACTTTGATGACTCTGCCATTTGTCTTGTAGTGGCTTGGACGACATCTTTCATGGACCCATTTTTTGTCTTTTTGCTGAGTGGGTTGTTACCTGTCTGGAGTCACATGCATCCACTGACTTTGTCAGGGAATCTACCCTTTTGGTGGTCCCCGAAACTTTGGTTTCTTATGTGACTTGTCTTCTCCATCACCGGGTTTTCTCCGATCGACCTTCGGCTGGAATCATTTGCCAAATTCTGGTTTCTTCTGGGTTTAGACACTCGGGACAGACCCGATTTTCCCAATGGCCAATATGAGCCATATTGGAATATTTTCGATAAGTTTCTTTACTCTCCGGCAGCTTGTTTTCCCACAGAAGATTTATTTTCTTCTCAAATAAATCTTCCGCAAATCTTGTTGTTTTTCCTGTCATGGTGTTTAACAGGAACGATCCGTTCACTGAATTCTGATAGAATTTAAATGGAAACTTGACTTTGTCCATCTTAGTGAGACAGACCCATAATCTCCACGCCCTTCTCATTGTGATATGATCTTCTGTAAAGGTCATGGCTAATTGGACTCCTTCTATATTCGCCTCCTTGATATTTTTGAAGGCTCTTTCTTCTGGTCGGCGAAGCTTAATGTAGTGAAAAGGTTCATGACCGCCTTTTCTGACAGGCCCTGGAGCTGCACTTATAAAATACAGTTCCAATGTATCCCCTAGTTTCAAGCAGTCATTGTTTGACCAGCACTCGTAAACTGCTTCCTGAATCCATTTTGGCAATTGCTTAATCTCCGGGAAGGCTGGTGAAGTTTTATAGATCGAGGCCAAAGCCCCAAACTCATACCACCGTTTCAGTTCTTGTGGGTTGGAATTTGGAAGCATCCATACCATTGGATATTTTCCAGAAATATCGATCTTTGTTCTTTCAGGAGATATCCCTTGCCTTGTGGTCAGTTTCTCCCAATTCGCCTGGTAGTCCTACCAAGAAGAAGAAACTTTAATCTCATTAGTATCAATCTTAGAGTTTCCCATCATAGGCCTAAGATTGATCTCTTCGTCCTGTACCTCGGACGTGCTTGGTTGATATAATATCTCTGGGATTTAGCTTCGGAGTATCATCTTTTCATTGGGCCAACATTTTCTGCCAGCTTAGGACATGTGCTAGAGGTGCTTGATCCTCTTATGCGGCCCCTGAAATGCCGTTCTCAACTGAGAGTGAGACCGGACATATGCTCGTATTCGATTGGTTACTTTGTCCCGATCATTCCTTTGTAATTTCCCAGCCAAATCAACATTGATGATCAAGGTATCGAATTCTCGGAGTAGCATTTCAAGCTGGTCTCCAAGATGTCTTGAGGCTGTCAGGATGGAATCAGCTTCAATTCCCTCCATGTCTTGTTAGAAAATCTGCAAGAACATTTTCATGAGATTTTATAATGACAATATCATAATCATAATATTGGCATTAAGCTTGCCATCTAAGTATTCTAGACTTATCTGGTTTTGATTCAATTTTATTTTTCAGAAAAGCCTTAACACTTGAAATATAAATATTTAAAGTAAACTTTTTAGCCAGTAAAAATAAAGGCCATTTTTTGAAAGTCTTTCTGACTGCAAAGAATTCTTTCTTATTTATACGCCATCGATGTGCTTCACTGTCTGTAAAAAGACCGCTGCAATATATGCATGGCACTTCGCCGTTAGGTGTGGCTTTTGTAACAACTGCTACCCACCAATAGTCACTGGCATCTGTATATAGAACCATTTCATCTTCGTCTTGTGGAATTGCAAGTTTTGGAAGCTTTTTGCAAACTTCCTTAAGCTGCTTTGTCCCTTCTTGATGTTCATCTTCCCATTTGAATATGGCATCTTTTTTGAGAAATGGGCTAAACACCTTCATGTAATGTGCTAGATTGTTTATAAACATTCCAGCAAAATAAACAACTCCGAGAAAACTTCGAAGTTGTTTCTTGTCTTTTAGCGTATCTGGAAATCCTTCTATCTTTTCCACAATATGGTTTTGTAGGATGATTCCAGATTCATCGATTTCAATTCCAAGGAATTCAATCTGCCTTGTAGCAATTACTGCCTTCTTTTCTGAAAGCACAAATCCTTCATTGTGACAAACATCTGAAAATATTTCCAAATATTTGAGATGCTCCGTCATGTTCTTTGATGCAATTAAGATATCATCAATGTATACGAACATGAAACTGAAATAATATTTGAAGAGATTATCCATCTTCCTTTGATATATCTGGGGTGCATTAGCCAATCCCATAGGCATCACGTTCCAAATATAATGTCCTTGCGGTGTTGAGAAAGCAGTGAACTTCTTACTTTCTTCATCCATCTTAATCTGATAAATTCCAGATTGATGCGAGTTAACTAGATGTTCTCTGCTTGGGATATAGTATCCATCAAATTCTAAAATGTTATTAATAACAAGTCTTGGCTTTCCTCTTTTGATTTCTCCTTGATTTCTAACTAAGAATCCTGGACTGATGTATGGAGAAACACCTGGTGAAATCAACTTAAGGTCAAGATGTTCCTTAAGTATCTTTTCAATATCCTCACGATCCTCTTGGTTCATAAGGATTGGTTTGAATCTCACAAACTCATACTCGTTTCTTAGTTTAACTTTTAAGAAAGCTTTGAGCTCGTTCTTATCCCACCATGCCAAAGGATTTCCATTATAATTCCTTTGGACCTTATTCTTGATATCCTCGAGTGATATTTGTTCTTCTATGTTAACCTCACTCTGTGGATTCTCCTTTAGGCTCATCATCAATTCTGCGATTGCCTCTGGATGTACTCGTTCTTCTCCTTGTATTCTGAATGAATACAAGTTATTATCCCATCGTTTTGTATCTTTTTGCTTCTAACTATATTATCGAAAGGATAACAAGACATCACCAAATCTTCTCTTATCCGCCATTTTTGGATTTTGAAGTTTGGCATCATCACCACGCTTGCTGCGAAAATTAATAGGCATTTTTTCAAAATGCTTCCGCAGTCTCGGACAATAATCTTATGATCACATAATGTTGTGAAAATAAGTCTTCTTGTCTCATTCTCCTGTGTGAATCTCTTAAATTTTTGTAGGAAATTATTTCCTAGCAAAACATCTGCTCCTGTATCGTGGAAATAAATTGGTGGCGTCTTCACTTTGTACCATGAGGTACTGCCTGTGCCTTCGATCATGATTTCTGCTTGTCTGATTCCTATTTTAAGGATAAGAATCCTTTTAGAGAAATCTCTTCCTACAATAGCTGGTAAATCTTCTCCAATTTCTTTAGGAGAGACCTTTGGCTTTGCAGTACATATTCCGGTCCCTGAATCAATATATGCAGCGAAACACTCTGCCTTATAATCAGCATATAACATTCCAATCGAAATGTATATGGAGAATGGACTAGTGGTCATCTGATTCTGTATATTTTATCATCCACTTTGAAATCCATTCCATCTTGTAATCTTTTCCAAGGTTTATGATCCTCAAGAAATTCAATACCCAGTATTAATTGCTCTGAGATTTTCCCCGCTATTCATGTGATAGTCAGCTCAATTTCACCCATTTTTAGGTTTCCTTGATACCTTCCAACTATAGGTTGTTGGAGATAATATAAAACATCACAAGGAAAAATATATCCTTTTGAGTGATGTAAAATATTACTTCAACTTCTCTCCATCCTTCTGGACATTTTAGATCTCTTTGCATTTTAAAACATCTGGGATTATTTGAATCAGACTCGCCCTTTTTTTTTTTTTTTCTTCCCCCGCCGCTTATCATTCTGTTCTGCTGGAAAGACATCCTCCTTGGCTCAACTCTGAGACTTTGACTTTTGTTGAAAACTGGTTGATCTTGAATTTGCATATCGATCTCTTTTATTGATGGAGACTCAATACCCTAGCAAAGTCCTCAAAGATTCTTGGGACTTCAATAAACTCCTTCCTTAAGAATACTTTTGAATGATGTGTATTCAAAAGAGCATAGGAAATCTTGTATGTGATCGAATAAGTCCTGTTTCCTTCTTTCATCAAATCTGTTCTTTTGAAATCTTGATGAAGGGTCAGCACTCTATTAAAATCTCGATCTCCCAGATTGTATGCAATTCTAGGATATACATTAAATGCCAATTTTCCTACATACAAATTTCCTGTAACCGCTCCAAGGCATGAATCCTTGAGATTTGAGATTCTCTTGTCAAAGATAGCCAGATTGAGTGGCGAATTTATTCCTTCTTTGAATGTTGCCTTAATAATAACTCTTATGGCTCCGATATGAATCCATGAGAGTGTGTTTGCAAATTCTCTCTTGATTGTGCCTTTGATCTACTGGATTTCTCGATAAGGGACCAAATGCATCTCGATCAGGTTACCAGTAAACTCCATTGGAATGGCAAATTCTCCGGTAGTTACTCTATGTATAATTTGGTGTTTTCTATTTCAAAACCCAATCTTATCCAAAGCCTTTTCCATAGCTCCAATCGTAAAACCATCGTATATCTGAAGCTTTGTATCTTCCTTCATAATTCTCATAAGAGTCTTATGAGAAACCGTAGTGTGAGAGAGGAATCCTGACATATCCTCCCTGACCGTCTGCTGAAGAATTTCTTCTTCACTCTGATTCTGAACAAGATTCACTTCCATCGTCAGAATAGATCTCTTCTTCGTAGATGCTTTCATCTGAGGGTTGATCCTCAAATTGATACACCTGGATCAAATCTTGATAATAGACAGCTTCTTCGAATTCTGGTGTAGCTTCGAACTGTCTAATTCCTCGCTTTTGATTTTCTGGGCAATCAGTTAAGATATGCCCTTTTGCTTTGTATGTCCAACAATTACAATCTTTGAAACTTTCATTAGCCCTGATGTGAGCTCGTCTAAAGTTCTTCTTCCCAGGGGTCTGATGGTACTTCCTTGGTTAGATCCTGATGAATAGGCTCTACTCCTGCTTGGTGCTGGCCTTTGCCTTGATTTGTAACTTCGGGCCTTTTGGTTTGACCAAAACCTTCTAGGTCTCCATGAAGACCTACTTATTTTGCTGCTACTTCCACGGCTGTATGGATGGCTTCTCTCTTTCTTCTTCTTATGACGCCGTGGTTGACCTCCCACTACTGTTGGGATATCATCATCTATGCAACATAGAGGAATTGTTTTATTAATTCCTCATAATCTTTTATAATTCATGTATAGTGTTGCCTGGTAGCACCATTCAGATAACTTGGCCTTTAGGAAAAACATTCTTCTGGCCACTGTATCTAAATCAGCTGCACTCTTGTATTCCCTGATAAGCATTTCACTCCAGGGACTCGGAATCTTCGCAAAGAATAGTTGCGAAGCTTTTTTGTCTCCTACCTTGGACTTCCATCGGTACTCGGTGAACAACTTGATATATTGGTCAATATGACAAATATCATGTAACTCGAGGCAGTAGAGGGCTTGTTTGTATCATTTTCTTTTTGTTCTTCTAATCCCTCAAAATAGCCTGTGCCGATAAAATAAATTTTGAATAATTTGGCCATATTATTAACAATTTCTTTCAATGATTCTCCAGTTGTGACCGTGCTTTTCATATTTGCTTCGGTCATATCCCATGCAATCTTTACAGATACTTCAAGACTCATCTGAAGGAGTAAGATGAATCCTTCCTTTGTAAAATCGAGGGTACCTGCTGCAATACTCATAGTTGATGCCCATTCATCAATATGGACTTCTTGGTTTTTAAAATCTGGGATATCCAGATTTAGCATCAATCTATATGGATGTATGGGGTCGAGCTGTGATCTTCCATAAGGCATATTATATAAATTTGGCCTTCTGGAAGGTTGTTGAGTTCCTATAATAGGATCTATCCTTGTAGCAAAATCTCCAGCGTGAGGCATCCTTTCATCCTGGTATCCAGGATTTGAACCCGAACTTTCTTCAACGTTGGGATTTATTGGTGGTGGTGGAGGTGGTCTTCCATGTTGGTCTAGTGTAACCAAAGCTGATCAATCTCCTGTGTTCATCTTTAAATCTACAATTCCTAATCCTGCGAAGGATTCTGCAAGGTCATGTAGGTCTTTAAGATTTATCTTTTCCATATCCATCACCTCTTAGTTTGTGACGGATTTTCCCTTGATGATAGCGATAAGCTTTTCATCATCTGTCATTTTTTTTGTATAATTTCGGTTGGTTCCCTTTTTGGTGTAAATAGGGTACTTTTCCAAAATTGATTCATTTCATTCCTCTGGATGAACTTGGTTTGTCCTCCAGATTCTTGACTCATTTCTGAATATGATGAAGGATTTCAAGAGTTTTCTTCTGATATTTCACCATCATCTCCATCTGGTTTTGGATCTGATGAACTTGTGCTGGTAGATGATTACGGCGGTTGCCATAACTCTGCACCGTATTTTAGACTTCTCTAAGATCTTTTGAGAACTTGGATGTGTCCGGAAATATCTCGCTCCATTCTGGTTTTCCATCAGGACTCATGATTTTCATGGGCTGCTTCCTGACGATTCATCAGATCGACATATAATATCTGATTCACCGTGAGAAAAGTCAGATAGTATGTTGCTTGTTTATCACATTGTCTGAAGGTTTCCCTATCGGCTCCCGCGAGTTCTTTTTCAACATATTGATTATTCCAATATGTTATCTTGTCTTGGTGTCCTTGTGCATACATCGTCAAAATTTGACGATATCTCCTGTAAGATATACATCTTGAAAAATTGTCCAGATCCATTTTCTTGGAGAAATTCTCCTCACCAATTGTTAATTACATAAATATAATTAATTTTACTAAAATTTCTTAATAAACCTAGGCTCTGATACCAATTTTAAAGATCGAAAGACCATAAGGAGTAAATGGAGAAAATACAATAATTTGTACAACCTGGGAGGTAAAGTGCAACGATATTAAAGTTCAAATAGGAAGCGAAAACCATCACACATGTTTGTAGGGGTGAATCCATAAATTTAGGCAAAGTGCAACAAAAATCAAAGTCAAGAGGTAAAGTGTACAATTTCAAAGTTAGTGAGGCATAGTGTAAAATCCGTTTAGTTTGGGAGGTTTTTGGTATTTATCCCTCCATAGTATGACCTATCAATTTTTCAAACATCTTGTTGACTAACCCTCGATCGGTCGCTCCAAAGATTGTTTAGGCCGAGTGGCATCATCTTGTAGTAGTAAACTCCCTGGGCTGAGTAGAAGGAAGTATTTTCTTCGTCGTCCAGGTGCATCGGGATCTGGTTGTAGCCTGAATATGCATCCATGAAGGTTAATAACTCATGGCCTGCTGTGAGGTCGATACTCAGGCGGTGGCAGGCATGTTTGGGATCGATGCCTGGCATGTCGGCATGAGTCCATGCGAAGACATCTAAGTTGTTGCTTAGAAATTCAATGAGCTCTGATCTGAGCGGTTCTTGCAAATTGTGACCAATTATGAGCTGGCGCCCCCCATTTTGCTTATCGACATCAACTATGTCGATCTCTTCTACTAGCTCGACATGTTTTTGTTTCTTACTCTAGCCCTCTTTTTTATGCAGAAGCAATTCTTCCTCTTCGGTCATCGGCTCTTTCCCAGGTTACTGCTTGGGCCGGGCCAATGTAGCAGTTTGGTTTCCGGTTTGATGTTCAACTCGGTCTCATCATCCGACCGAGGCCTTCACCTCGCGACTCATTTGGATTCTCCTTTCTCAATAACAATGATTTCAACCGGCCTAATTTTCGGTGAGCATTCCCGGGATTCTCTTTGATTCCCCTTTGAACTCCTTCTCTCCTTAGGGGGTCGGAAATTTGATACGAAATAATACACCGAGATGGCTTCTTTTAGGTGATAAAGCGTGATCGTCAGATGATGGCGTTACACTTATAGTCCGGATTGATGATTTTGAATGTGGTGATCATAGTTCTCTTGTGTGCCCCCTAGCCCATTTGGATAGACAAATCCACTTCACCAAGTGGAATAATTCTTTCCTCCGAATTCGAGAATGATATCATTACATGGCCTAATGTAGCTGTCATATACATTTAATCTTCGGAAGATTCTGATGTAGATAACCGAGGCATAGCTGCCCGAGTCAACCAAGATCCTATGCACCGGGATGCCCAGGATGGGTGCAGTGACAACCAAGGGTTTAGAATAGGGGTGCACAAGCTGATCAACATCTTGGTCGGAAAAAGTGAAATATCCCGTCGGGCGACCTTCCCGGATCTCTGCAACCCAGACCTATTTATCAGCGTTCGCGGCTTCACTGACTCGGCCTTTCTCTTTCGAACGAATCGGTTGTCTTTGACCCTATTGGTGTTGATCAATGTCAGGATCTCCTGTCCCTGATTTTCATTGAGAGGTGGCAAGCGAGCCGGATTGGCTACTCGCTCCGGATTTGTTCTGGGAGCGATAGGTGGTGGTGGTGGAAACTCGTGAACATATCTTTTTAGGCCTCCGCTCTACACTATTCTCATGATCTCTCGAATGATATCCCTGCATTCATATGTTTAATGTCCGATGGACTTATGGTAACAGCAGTACCGACTATTGTCTAATTTGGAAGGATCCAGCTTCAAAGAGCGAGCTGGTGGCAAAAGATTTAAGTTCTTGATGTTGTTCCATATGGCTAATGGGGTATGGGTCAGAGTCCTCCTCATCGCCGCTACTTTGGCATGGACTTCCTGGTATGATTTGTATCATGTGGTCGATTCTCTGCAAAAGACTTGAATCCGGACCTGGATCCAGAAGCGGCTTCTTTCTTGCCATCATTTTTGGCACCCTGGGTTTTTTGTTTGGGCTATAAACTGGCCATGGCTTCCTCGGCATAAATGTGACGCTCTACCCGAATAAGGAATTCTTGGAAATTGGTCACCCCCAACTTGTGGATGGCATAATTAAATCGAGTATTGGGTGCAAGCCCGGCTAAGGCTGCAATGAGCATCGCATCGTCCAAGACAGGCTTCATTTCTTGGATTTGCTTGTTGAACCTGGCAATGTAACTCTTCAACGGCTCATCTTTACCCTGCACGGACCTTGGATGTCAGAAAGTGGGTGGTGAAAGCGGGCATTAAATCATTCCAAGATCAAACGGACCCCTGGGTAGAGTCTGAAACCATCGATGGGCTCGGTCAACCAGAGTTAGAGGGAATGCTCTGCATATGATAGCATCGCTCGGACTGTACAACTCCTTCCACGCCAAATATTTGTGGATGTGAGTAGTTGGGTCAGTTTCTCCATCATAAAGGCCAATCTGGAGGACTTTAAACTTCGCAGGTAGGGGAGTTGAGAAAATATGCAGAGCATAGGGTGGCCCAACGTCTATCCAGCCTGTCATCGGGCTGGGCTGGTATTGAGCATGATTAGGTGTTTCCTCAAATTCGTTCAAATGGCGTGGAAGGCGTACTATCTCCGCCTTTCGTTCATTAATTGGACTGGGGCTTTGAGCCCGGTTGGCCCTAGGTGGCTCTCTGTCGTCAGGAAATTAGAGCCTGGAGTTGATGGACTGCGCATGCCATTCTCGGAGTAGATCTGGCCCAAGACGCACTGCGAACACTGAGTAGGCCCGATGGGGGCGCCGAAGCAATGGTGATGACTCAATCACTCGGTTGTGTTCGCCCGCATCCTCTCGCGGTCTTTTTCTATCACATCTCTCATCAGGTTTCTATTTTGAGAATTGACTTCCTGGTTGTCATTGTTCGAGGGTGTTGGATTTTGTGGGTTAGCGTTTGTGTTTAGTGGCGGATTTGTGGGGATTTATTATTTGGGAAATTTGTATTTATGGAGGATTCGGAAGGGTTTTGGGTAACGAGTTGGTTTATCTGTTGGATAAAGCTTGGGTTGGCAAGAAGAGTTGTGCGAGGGGCAATAAAGCCGCGCCCCCAGGCCCGGCTGGGGGTATATTTCGCCATTGGTGTTTTGGCCATTTTGAGTATCTGGGGTGGGTCGTCATTTTCGGATTTCGGAATTTTCACACTCATTTTGACAGGAAATGAAACAAATTACCTCATTTGTAATAACTTGGATGTCTTGAAAAGTTGACTAGACCAAACGGGCCCTCCTTTAGCGCTAGATTGTTGACGTGCTTCTTGGTTCAACAAACAAAATATACGAATATAATGACGTGAAAATTAAAAGAACACTTGGAAAATATCATAGAAATGGCTAATTCTGTCTCTTTATAATGAAGACCAAGCAGAGCTTGTCTGGTCGGCTTCGTCACTCAATTTGAATCTTACAAGCTTTATAGTAGGATTATCTCACTTGTGTTTTTCCTAATAAATGAGATCTATTTATACAAATACAATTAGTGGACTAATCATCATTACATATAGCCTAATAGTGGGATTATTGTGGGGCACATGTCTGCTCCCTGGTGTGCATGAGGCGCATGCTGGCCATGTGTTGAGAGGAACTTGTCGACTTGTCCCGTTGACTGGTTGACAGGTGGCATCTTGTTCTGCCACTGGAATGTTGAATCCACTTAGTGGGAGATTTGTTGAGTAGATCACTTGCATGCTTGATATTGTTTGTCTGTAGTGGACCGAGCTTGGCTCATGCCATGTAATCATCTCGACTGCTTACATCATTTTGGTTGGTCCACGTCATCTGGGACGACTTACGTCATCCTCAACTGAATGGCCACGTAGACTTATCACTACAAGAAAACTGCTGATAGACACCACCAAAAAGACACCGGTTTTATGACTGTAATGGTGTCTTTTCCTTTTTAACACCGGTTTTGTAAGAAACCGGTGTCTTATTAGTGTTGTCGTTTGATAAACAACACCGGTTTCCTAGAACTGGTGTCTATTGTAAAAAAAATTCCCAAATAGACACCGGTTTTTGCATCGAATTTCGAAACCGGTGTCTATTTATATAAATTATTTTAGATTAGACACCGGATCTTTCGACATCGGTTATAGAACCGGTGTCTATAATATTTTTAAAACAACATTTGTTGACACCGGTTATAGAACCGGTGTCTATAATATTTTTAAAACCACATTTTTTGACACCGGTTATAGAATCGGTGTCTTTATTTTTTAATTAGGGTTTAGACACCGATTCTAAAACTGGTGTCTTTATTGTTCCTAATTAATTAGCTAAAGTTTACTTTTTAGTTGTAATGAAATTGCCCCAAACCACCATCTCGCTCGTCGCCATGTACCTCCTTCCCCTCTCCTCCTCGCGTCCGTCGTCGCCGTACCCTTGGCTATCTGGAAATGGTTTCATTGTCTCATGTTTCTATGCACCCTCACCCTCTTCTCTTCCACAGAAGAACAGCTTCAGTGGCGGCACACAGAATGCTATCTTCCTCTACCTCGTCGTCAAACCCTAACCCCTCTCTCTCCATTTTTCAGCACACCATGAGTAAATCCACTTCAGAAATACCCTCAAAATCGTCAAAATTTCCTGAAATGTCGAAAGAAGTGGAGGCCGTCTTGCTAGATGAGAATCTGCTTTATGAGGTTCTGCGACACATCGACGACGGGCGCACTTTATTCGGTGGACACTTTTTAATTGTAATACTGTTTGTATTATTTGGGGCTTGATGAGGATGAGACATTCTGAATTTCTTATAGTAGTTTTGAGAACATTTAAAATGATGCCTAGAAGGTGTTTGATAAAATGTGTAACATAGTAGATAAAGCCTGATTGAATACATTTCGAAAGTGAATTTACAATGTGCATGAATAATAGAAATAAGAAAATTATGCAGTTACAACCGAAGGAGGCACAAAATCTGCCGATGTGTAAGTAGCCTACAACGTGTTTGTTTCTCTTTTTTGAAAAATGGAAGCAGGGATTTTGAGTGATCCATCTCTCTTTTCTGATTGAAGTTGGCGTTTGTTGTGTTTAACATGAATTACGTTGCACCATCGAAGAAGAGATTTCGCTCAATGGTTGAAATTCACCCCTTGTAAGTATTATGTTTTGGTCCCAGATTATATGACCAATTTAATGATACTTCCATTTGTTTTACTCTTGAGAATGTTGTTTTGTTTGGTTTGAAAAAATTTGATGAACACAACGAGTAACTCCACTAATCCTATATCAGTTACTGGAGGTTGTAATTAGTTTTTAAGCATTTGTTTCTACTTAGCATCGTGTGCTTGAGCATTTTGAGTCAGTTGTGTTGTCCCTAGCGATGTTAACTGCCCTGGCCCCTCACATAACTTGCACCTTTTCAAGTTCTAATGAAGCTTTCAACCTGAGCTTAAACATTCATAGCAACCCATAATGTTTTAGCTTATTTATTTGTTTTGACTTGTTTGAATTTTATCCCGATAAGATGATAAATTATCAAATGGAGGGTGTTTTCGAAATCATTGTAAGGCTATTATTCCTAAAATGGTTTATTAATAAATATGCTGATTCTTTTCATTTCCACAATTTTTTGAAGCTCAAAGGGTGAAAAGTAAATGACTAAAAGAGCATCAGTTGCATAGCTTCATGAAATTGGGATGGGTTGTAGGTTTGAAAATGTTTGGAAAAACTGAATTTCAGTGCTTGGGGTATGGTGGGTTTTTATGAAACTGGCTTCTGATTTTAATTCTCTAAAATCAAGTTGCTTGAAACTAGAAGCTCAAAGTTGGTTTGGGACTACTGCTAACAACTGCTTGGTAGCTTTTGGGTTTCTCTAGAACTTTTCATTTGGAAGCCCTGGCAGAAGGTATTCCTTAGTTGGATAATCATAACTATAAGTTTTGAGTTTTGCTTCCAATCTTGCTGTGATATATTTTTTTGCCTGTGATATAAATGAAACAGTTATCAAGGAAACAGGTATTGGTTTTGCTCTGTTGCAAAATCTGCTGCTAATTTTGGTATTTTTGTACCACATTGTCATTTGTAATTTTATAAGATCATCTTTGTGAGAAGTGGGACATTTTGAACAAGATTTAAGATATATTTGATTATCTTTGTTTTTTCTTTCTTTTTTTTTTGGCTGAATAAATGAGTTTTGACAATGTGATGCCAATTCAAAATGGCTGGGTCCTTGGTTGTCTTGGAGAGCTTAACAAGCAGGACATATTTACAGGAAACGACTTATCAAGGAGTTTTGGTTGGGTAATCTTTCATATGCACCAACTTGGCTCTTTTTTTCTCTAAAACATGTGTAGTTGTTCTGAGTTCATATCCCTAATGTCATTTCAGGGTGGCTCATTCCCTTTTAATTGGGCTTCAGGTGAGGATTAGCTGAAGCTATTGCTAAAACTCAAAATTTCTATTTTGATGATTTCTAGTGCCTAACAGATGTGGATTCTTAGGCTTACTGCATATGGATGTTTTTCATCAACGGCTTGAACAGGTATATTCTGTTACCTTTTGCAATTGCTTGAACAGGTATATTCATTTCCTTGACTAATATTGTTCTATGCAGATTTTGTGTAATGGCCCTGGAACTTGTATACCGCTTTGTGTAATTGCATTCTTTTCAAGGTTCGTATAATCTTGCTATAGTATTTACCTTATTCGTAAGGGCCAATAATCTTGACTAATATTCTTTTTCAAGTATTTTTAAAACAGAACATTAAGAAGAAACGTGTATGAAAAGGAATGGAATAACTTTACTAGTATCCTAGAAAATGAAAATTCCGTGTGTGTGTGTCTGTAGAGATGCATGCATATTTGGTCATCTATCCATCCACATTCTTATGATTGTGTTTTCACCTTTCTCTGTTAAACTTCTTTCACTAGCCAATTAGCGGTTATTAATCTGGTGCTTAATATTGCAGTAAAGGCTTTCCCAAAGGATGACCCAACCAAGCCCTGCAAGCTGACAGCCTTCTTGGGTTACAAGGCTGGCATGACTCACATTGTCAGAGAAGTCAAAAAACCTGGATCAAGTAAGTTTTTAGTCATATCTTCATGTGACTGATTTAGCAAGTATTGCATTCCTTGTTGAATTTATTAAGTCCCATCTATTAAGCTCGATATATATCTTAGTATGAGCATAAATCTTTTTCTTGATACTTATTTTTCTTTCCTGTTTTCTAGTAATTATATATACCCTTTTTTGTTTTGTATACAACTATTATGCTTGACTTGAAATCAAATATCAACTGATTTCTTGATGCTTCTCTAACTGTGTGAGTGCAGACTGGAGGAGCAGTGATAATGACTCAAACCTATGACTTAATAGTAGAATGTCTTGAAACAATCTATTGCGGTTCCACATCACCAGCCCTCATTTGCAATCTATTGAGGTGCATTAGCTTTCAAGTTCCAGTGGCAAGGTTGATGAGGATTCCTAGTCGAATGTTGTTGAAATACAGTACGTGATATTCTTATTGTTTTTCTTTTTCTCAGTTTACCCCTGTCATTTGATTTTCTTGTGTAAATGCCATTTTTCTTGTTGATTATAGAGAAAAAGTGAGTTAACTTGTGTGATGGATATGTTGCTTTCATGCTAGTGAACACATTTTCTTCTCTTTGATAGTAGAACAATCTCATATCTTCAAGATGGTTGATAATCTTGGAAAGCAGCAACAATGCATTTAGTCACAGCTATGTGACCCACCATTTCTCTATTCCATTACCCCATGCATTTTGTCACCACAAATATTTTAAAGTCTTATCACCTGTGTCTAGTCTCATACTCTCGTTTTTTTATTGGCATATTTACACAAGAATAAACAGACTATAGTTCCAAGATAAAGGTTAATTGGACGTGTCATGTTTCAACTAGATCTTAAAAATTAACATAGTTATGGTAATTAATATGCCAACAAACTGATCATCACATAGCAACTAAAGATCACATGGGAAGTACTATTTCATTTGCTTTGTTATTGGTCATTTTCTTTTGGCATGTAAACTAATCACATAGCAAATGTAATTCACTAGACATGTATTATTTATATAGTTTGAGAGTTTGAAAAATTAGGTATGATCTAATCTTTGCTGCAAGTTTCATAGTAGGGATAATTACAAAAAGTGCCCTGAGGTTATTTTAAACAAATATATGATCTTTTTGCTGCAAGATTGTAATTGGTTATTTTTTATTTATTTTTTTCATTAATGACTAAATCATTCAACTGTGTTTGTATGTTTGTAGGCTGAGAAGAATGAGATTCGTGACGAGAAACAAAGATTAAAGGTTGAGTAGGAGAAGCTTGACCATTTCTGAAAGCTTAAATGACATGAGCTATGTTGATCATATGGATTTTGTTGCCTTTAGTTGAATTATGTAGTCTTTTTGTTGGTTGATGGAATTAATCAGATTATGAATTTATAGTTGTTTTATCGAAAGGAAACGTCGCTACTAGTACTTTTTGTTGGATTTTGGCTATTGGTGACTTTAATATTAATGGATTTCATGTTTAATTGGTAGTGCACTTATGATGGTTGCTAGAATTGGAGTTCATAATGAATTATTTATTTATATGGTTTTTTTGCAGCTTTGGGCCGGTGTTTTTGTGTAAATAAACAACCCTTTTAAAACCGCTTCTAAAAACATCAAAAGACACCGGTTTTGATGCGGTGTCTATTCATCAAAAGACAGTTTTAAACCGGTGTCAAAAAGTTCAGGCATTTAACACGATGAGCTTTAACACCGGTTGTTTTACTAATAGACACCGGTTTTAAACCGTGTCGTTGAAGGAAAAGACACCGGTTTTAAACGGTGTCAAAAAGTTCGACTTTTAATACCAGTGGCTTTAACACCTTTGGTTTTTTTCTACTAATAGACACCGGTTTAAAACGGTGTCGTTGAAAAAAAGACGGTTTTAAACCGGTGTTAAAAAGTACAGACTTTTAACACCAGGTGGCTTTAACACCGGTTGGTTTACTAATAGACACCGGTTTAAAAGCGGTGTCTATCGCCTTTTTGTAGTAGTGTATTTTTGTCTAGCTCGATCAGGTATCATCACACATGAATCATCATATGTATACGAGGACGGAACTACATTAAGAGGGGGGGCCCTGGCCCCCCTAACATTTTAAAAAAATAAATTCTAGTAGGCTATTTTCTCAATTTTGTTAGAATTAAAAATCAATGGGCTTTGCCCCCCCCCACATCTAACATCAATTCACCGTAACAGATGTTTGATTTTGTTAGAAAAAACTAATGGGCTTGGGCCCCATCATAGACCCATAATACACATGATAAGAATTAAGAATCAATTTTCATTCATATTTAAACTAACATCTATAGACTATACGGTTATACCTATGTAAAAGACGGCTGCAGGCAGCAATAGTGCTCTATCGAAACTTAGAGTAAAATTCAATTTGGGTGTTCGGTACTTGGCGAAGGAATTCTTCTAAACGTCATCTCGGATTATTGATTAGGGCGGTAAGTTTATGTTGATTATTGATTTTTTGCTTTTGATTTTGATATTTTGGTGCTATTTTTGTGATATATAAACGGTTTTAGGTTATAATTCCAAGCCCTCGTTAGTATTAATCAATTTATAGTTTTAGGTCTAATGGGCTATTGATTAGATATTGAGATCAGTTATTGATTAGATAATGAGATTGAAGTAATTTTCATTTTTGGGTGAAACTTTTGATTTTCCTATATTTCTCTATAGATGAAGACACAAAAAATCGACGCTTTCTTCAAAAGAAAAAACATTGAAACTCCAACATCTCAACCACATCCATCTATAAATATTGATCCTGTGAATTCTGAGAGTCGTCCTACAAAATCTTTGAGAGCTGAAGTCAATGAAAGCTTTGATATTCAATCATTAGAACGTGATCCAGGATTGCGACGACCAATATGGGAGTATCAAATTGAAAAACGTGATGAAGTTCGAAGAGCTTATATTACAGCTGGCCCATATCAATGTATGCTTTCAAAGTATCCAAAATCTGGAGAAAATCATCCTCGTAGTTTTCAGGTATCATGGTTCAGGCTTTTCCCCTCTTGGTTGGAATATTCTCCTAGTGTAGATGCAACATTTTGTCTTCCATGCTATGTATTTCACACTCAAGATGGACCTTCGGGGCTGGAAGCATTTACTACTACTGGATTTCGATCATGGAAAAAAGTAAGAGATGGAAAAAATTGTTCATTTCAGGCACATATTGGATAAGATCTCACTTCACCTCATCGAAATGCAGAGAAAGCATGTGCCGATCTCATGAATCAACAGTCACATATTGTACAAAGTATTGCAAAGTTCACATCTCAAGAAGTTGCTGAAAATAGGCTTCGCTTGAAAGCTTCAATTGAGGCAAGTAGATGGCTTGCATTTCAAGGATGCTCTTTTAGAGGCCGTGATGAGTCTATAACATCAATCAATCGTGGAAATTTTCTGGAACTATTGAGTTTCATAGGCTCCTATAATGACAAAAAGCAGTTTTGGATAAAGCTCCAAAAATGCATCGTACACATCACCAAAAATACAAAAACAAATTTTGCATGTCTTGGCAACTAAAGTCAAGAATGCCATTCGAGAAGATATTGGTGATGCCAAATTTTGTATTATTGTCGATGAAGCTCGAGATGAATCTAAAAGGGAGCAAATGTCAATTGTACTGAGATTTGTTGACAAGGATGGCTATGTACAATAACGTTTTTTTGGACTTGTTCATGTTAAAGACACTATTGCATCAACATTAAAAGAAGGTATTTTTTCTGTCTTATCACGCAATTCCCTTGATGTTCAAAATATTCGGGGACAAGGTTATGATGGTGCAAGTAACATGCGTGGAGAATGGAATGGAATCGCAAGCATTAATTTTGGGTGAATGTCCTTATGCTTATTATGTTCATTGTTTTGCACATTGCTTGCAATTGGCATTAGTTGCTGCATCAAAGGAAGTTATCCACGTCTATCAGTTTTTTACCAAGTTAAATTCCATTATCAATATCGTTGGTGCCTCATGTAAGCGTAATGACCAATTAAAAGCAGCTCATGCATCAAATATTGCTCATTTACTTAGTATTAATGAGCTAGAAAGTGGGAAAGGGCTTAATCAAATTGGTTCGTTACAAAGGGCAGGTGATACTCGTTGGAGTTCTCATTTGAAATCTATATCCAGTTTGATAAAGATGTTTAGTGCAACATGTGAAGTTTTGTTGAATATTATTGAGGATGGAACTACATATGCTCAACGGGGAGATGCCGTCAAACTTATGAGGTGCTGAATTTGTTTTCATTTTACATCTTATGAGATAAATCTTGGAGATTTCTAATATGCTTTGTCAAGCTTTGCAACTTCAATCTCAAGACATTTTGAATGCAATGCATCTTGTGTCATCTACGAAATTGCTCATTCAGAATTTGAGAGATGATGGATGGGATGAATTAGTTGCAAATGTGACATCATTTTGTGAAGCAATTAATATACCTGTGCCAGATTTTGATGATCAATATCTTGCAAGAAGAGGGAGGGCACGCCATCAACAAGATGAAATTACAATCGGGCATCATTATAGAGTTGATATTTTCAATGCAATGATAGATTCTCAATTGCAAGAATTGAATAGCAAATTCAGTGATAACACAGTGGAGTTGATTATGCTTAGCTCGACACTAGATCCAAGAGAGATGTTGATATCATTCAGGATTGATGACATTTGCAAGTTGGTGAAAAAGTTTTATCCAAAAGACTTTGCAGAACATGAGATGCTACAATTAAGAATGCAATTTGAGCATTTTGATCATGTGCGACAACTTCCCGATTTTGGGACATTGACAACTATTTCTGATTTATGCCAATGGTTAGTCATAACTAGAAAATCAGAAATCTATCCTCTTGTGTTTAGAGTGATAACTCTTATTCTCACCCTTCCAGTGTCTACAGCTACTACAGAGCGATCTTTTTCTGCTATGAATATAGTCAAGACCACACTTCGAAACAAGATGGATGATGAGTTTCTTACAGATTGTTTGCTAGTATATATTGAAAAGCAAATTGCACAAAAATTTAGTATAGACTCACTTATAGATGATTTTCGTGATATGCAAGAGAGAAGTTCTAAATTTTAATATATTAGGATTATAATTATGTATTTTTGGATGTTTAATGGTAATTATTGACATTGTACGTATTTGATGCTAATATAATATATTTTGAATATTTTATTATTATATAAAAAAATATTTGATCTTATGTTGGCCCCCCCCCATAGTTTAATTCTGGTTCCGCCCCTGTATGTATATTGATGAAAATTTATACATTTGGCATATTGATAATCAATATTACAATAAGAAATGTACATAATTCCGAAAAAAGATTATTAGTCGCCCTCAACTTCCTCTAGAACAATTTCATCACATTAATCCATAAAATTGTCATGACTCGTAATTTTCTCACAGTCTAAAATATTATGATCCACTTAAAAATTGAAAGAATTAAACAAATATCAAATGAATCTATTATATTCGAGCAGGTCTCCTGTTAGAATGTTTGACGGATCTAATCCTTTAGACGAGTCCTAACCCATACCCGACCTCAACCCCGAACATGGCTGGATTTGACCGATTTATTAATTTTTTTACTCTGTCATTTCAATTGTACTCTTCATTACAGGATGAGTCATTCGGGTCTCGAGGTGTATTTGACTATCCTACCCAACATGGTTTTTTATTCTCACTGTAGTAATATGATAGAAAATAGAGGGTGTCTTATTATTTTCAGATTTGCATTATATTGAAAGCGTGGTGTCACGCCCCGTGACATTGGGGTGTCTTTCGCTATAACTACTGGTGGATTGTGCTGTGAATGACTGTATGTGGCTTGATCGGTGGTTTGTGGGTACGTGTACATGACCCTTCGGATGTTCAGCAGCCTACCCGGTTAAGTTCGGGAGCTTGTCGCTAGTCTCGGACTTGAGCGGTGAAGAAGGGAATTGGCCATCCCTACCCAAACCGGTCGGATCTTTGGAGCCGCATTCCGATGAGCCCAAGCGCAGGCGAAACCAAAGTGGTTGTCTTGTGGGATAGGCTGGCCCCGGGTGGTCCGGGGCGCCGCGCGGGCATCGTGTGGTGGCCGAAATGGCTAGGCCCGTGACAGGTGGTATCAGAGCCCGGTTTGGGCGAAGTGTTGTGAAGTAGTACGCGATGGCAGGTGAAGACATTGTGTCAGGTGTGACTGAGAACCGCGGGATGGAACCAGTGCAGACACGAGACAGAAAGAAACGTTACCAAAGCAAAGTACGAGAGGGGACGTCTTTGGAACACGTTGTAGTAGAGATGGGGGAACGACTTGAGCGAGTCGAACATACTGTCGAGACATTGGAGGGCCATGTTCTCGAGCAGATAGATTCCCTCAAGGAAAATATCCAAACTTGTCTTGATGTCAACACCACACATGAGGAACGTCTTGCCAAGTTGGAGGCAAGGATGATGGATGCTATTCAGACCTTACAAGCAAGCATCGAGGGGATGCGAGAAGATCTTGCCTTGTGCAAAAAGGTCATTGCTAACGGGGGAGCTAGCATCACTACAGCTAGTCCAAGGGTGGAATACCCCAAGCCGATGGGGTTTAATGGCGTAAGGGATGCTAAAGCTGTGGAAAACTTCTTTTGGCAAATGGAGCGATACTTTGAGGGGCTCGACCTTACCGATGAAGCATCAAAGGTAAGAACCGCTACTCTTTATCTTACAGATACTGCTACTTTGTGGTGGCGTAGAAAACATGCCGACATAGAATGAGGTGCTTGTCGAATTGATACTTGGGAAGAATTTAAGAGAGAGCTTAAACGACACTTCTACCCAGAAAATGTCGTTTATGTTGCTCGAAAGAAAATGCGAGAGTTGAAACATAGGGGAGATATTCAAGATTACGTGAAAGAGTTCACAACCCTTATGCTTCAAATCCCAAACATGTCAGATGAGGACCTTCTTTTCTACTTTGTCGATGGACTTCAACACTGGGCCAAACAAGAAGTACAACGTCGAAATGTTAGTACAGTGGATGAAGCTATCGCGGTTGCCGAGTCTCTCATCGATTATCAAAAGCTTGGAGATTCTATGAGAGAGGAGAAAAAGAGGGACTCTTCGGATGAAGAAGAAGAGAGACACGGGCGTTATAAGATTTCTCCTACAGACAGAGATAAGCATCCTTCCCGGAAAGAGTATGAGGCCAAGAAGACCACTTTTACACCTAAAGGAGGATGCTACATGTGCAAAGGACCACACCCTATACGCGACTGTCCTAAGTTAGGAACTTTGCATGCCATGCTGGAGGAACATGGTGCTGAGGAAATAACACCCGAAGAACCAAGTAGGATTGGAGCATTACAACTTCTTAATGCTCTTAAGACCAGAGATGTGTCTACTACATCAAGCAAGGAGCTAATGTACATGGAGGCGCATATCAATGGGAAACCTACCAAAGTGATGGTAGACACTGGAGCTTCAAACAACTTTATGGATGTTAATGAGGCTAAGAGACTAGGCCTACAGTGGGGAAAAGGGGACGGATGGATGAAGGCTGCCAATACGAAACCCATACCCATTAAAGGTACGTCTCTAGGTGTTGATCTCTGCGTTGGTGCTTGGAAGGGCCAAGCAAACTTTTCAATAGTGCCAATGGATGACTACAAGGTGGTGCTCGGGATGGACTTTTGGCACAAGGTGTGTGCTATTCCAATACCTTTCCTCAATAGTGTGTGGATTCTTGACAAGCATTCACCTTGTATAATACCTGCTACCACTGGTGAATATCAATATACAAAGAAACCAAATTATTTCTCAGCCATGAGGTTGATTGAAGCCAACATGAAAAAGGCTCGTCGTCAGAAGAGAAAGAAGTCGACACGTGATATGAGTACGGCGATGAGGGCGTCACCAGATTGGGTGGGGGAGAATGTCACGCAGTTGGCCTTTACGACTGATTTTTCGCCATCTGCTGGGACAAAGGGGCTCACCATTAAATGAAATCCATCGTCTAGAATCACCTAGCATGATCCTAGAATGATCTAAAAGAATCTGGAATGTTCTAGAAGAGTCTAGAAGAATCTGGAATGTTCTAGAACATTGTAGAAGAGTCTGGAATATTCTAGAAGAGTCTAGAATACTATAAAAGAGTCTAGAATATGGTAGAATAATGTAGAACATTCTAGAATAGTCTAGAATATTATAGAGTAGTATAGAACTATGTAGAAGGTTGTAGAAGAGACTAGTGGATTATAGAATAATTGTAGAATATGTAGGAATTATCTGGAGAGTTCTAGAGAACATATCCTAACCGTTGGATTAAATCAATCACCACCGTCCATTAAGGAGACGGAGTAGTATAAATAGGAGTAGGACCTCATTTGTAATCAACCAAGCATCTTGTAAGCAAGTTGAGTGAGTAATATAAGTGTTCCTTTCCAAGCTTTCTTGTGTGCTCTTTAACTTAGCCATCTTTTACACCTCTTCACACATAAACACTTTGAGAGAGAGGCTGACTTAGCTAATCGCAAGGGGCGATTGAAGGAGCTAAGGCCGCACGGTCGTTGTTGAGGGAGCAAGTCCGTGACAAGTGGTATCAGAGCCGTCCCGGCATTTGTATTCCGTGGTTGCGCCAAGCGCTCTTACCAAGAGGGTGGTGGGTAGCGGGGAGCGGAACATGTTGGGTGGCGATCATCCGGGAGAATCCTCTCGGTCTCCGAGTGCGATTGGTGTGCGGGGCACACGTGTGGGCTGCCAAGGGGCGCGTTGATGCACTTCGGGTGGAGTAGACCGTGTACGGCGTACACCATTTTGGGTGGGGGAGGATGTCACGCCCGTGACATTGGGGTGTCTTTCGCTATAACTCATCGGTGGATTGTCTTTGTGAATGACCTGTATGTGGCTTGATCGGTTGGTTTGTGGGTACGTGTACATGACCCTTCCGGATGTTCAGCGAGCCTACCCCCGGTTAAGTTCGGGAGCTTGTCGCTAGTCTCGGACAGCGGTGAAGAAGGAATTGGCCATCCCTACCCAAATGGCCGGTGGATCTTTGGAGCCGCATTCTCGATGAGCCCAAGGCAGGCGAAACCAGTGGTTGTCTTGTGGGATAGTGGCCGGGTGGTGGCCGGAGCGCTGGCATCGTGTGGTGGCCGAAATGGCTAGGCCCGTGACAGTGGGGTGAGATCCTCATTGATTAAAGTGAAAAAGCATTGTTAAAGATTGAGTCTATAAGATAAAGAAAATGAAGTAAAATCGGGGATTATTTGTAAAGAGAGCTTGGAAAAGCTTTTCGGTTGTGAGTAAGAGAACCAACAAGAGAAGAAATAAGCGGTGGAGAAGATAGGAGGGATGAATGAAAAAACATAAATACAAGTGAGAAAAAATCAAGGTAATATTAAAAAGGGAGCTACTAATATTTTTAGGAGAAAACCTAATATATTTTGGACAGACTAATAATAATTTTCAAGAGAAAATTTATACTTTTCAAATAACTACTCATATTTTTTATGGGATTGCTAAATACTTTTGAGAGAAACTATGATACTTTCCAGAATAACCACTAATATATTTTAGGGGAAAAATTACTATTTTTGAGGGGGGTTACTAAATATTTTTAAGGGATTTCTAAATATTTTTCATAAGAAAAACTAATATGTTACACATGGACTACTAATACTTTTTAGAGATTATAAATATTTTCAAGTGAACTACGTAATAATACTTTAAAGATATACTATTAATACTTTTCAGATAAAAATCTAATACTTTTTTGCTCTCTCGTGATATCATATCAATGTTCAATATTATAAAAACTAATATTTGTAAGTGAACTACGTAATAATACTTTTAAGAGGAACTACTAATACTTTTATGAGGAACTCCTAATGCATGTCTCTGCTAATAAAATAAAAACATCCCTAGGTCGAATTTAATTTGGGATCCATCTAAAGATTTTGACTCATTAAACTGTCTGACAGGAGTTTTTGCCTTTATATTAAGAAATTGAAATATTCATAACATACATCATTTTGATTCATGCATCAAGAAACCCATTTACTAGTATTGCCATTAATATTAACATCATGAAAACCAAGAGCCTGTATGGTTTATGTTTTCGTGATTTGTTTTCTAGTTTTAGTCTTTGGAATCCTTAAAAAAATAGTGTTGAAAAATAAATTTTGAAAATTTATTGTTTTTGTCGAAGTTGAAGGGCTTTTAACAATCCCAATCCCTTTTGAAGTGTTTGCCACATGCAATGTAGCCTAGTAAAGTGCACTGTATATATGATGAGCATAATTACGCTGCTATCTTTAGTACACAGATTTTCAAATGAGAAACCACTTTTATGACTAATTGGTCCACTATATTTTCCATAAAGGATAAAAGTTGGACTTCGATTATGGACTTTTAAGTACTGATTGTACCATAGTAATGCCTAAAGCCCCATGCCACTTGATCCATCAGTGACTGGGCCTTGACCACGAAACTGGAATTTCAGCCACGACATTTTAGCATACCTAACTTTGTTTGGGGTTTAGAGTTGTTGCATCAATCCATTGATTTTACAAATTATCACGCATTTAGTCAACTTTCAGAATTCAAGTGTTACTTAAGGTAATTTAGAAAAATATATAAAAATCTCATCGACATCATTGTTGCGAGCAAAAATGTCTTTTTATTATTATAATAATATTTATGCATTTGTTTAATTTCATTAATCATCTATTAATTATTGGGCTACAAATGAAATAACCCGGTCCACGAGGTCTAGATTCGACCCACGCGCCGTTTTCTCTTGCGCAGCCCATGAAACCCGATACTCAGGTATATAAAGGTCCATCAATTTAATTTGTAAGTTAATACACATAATATATATTCAAGTACATTGATCCTAACGTTTCTTTGGTGGTGCGGTAAGTTCCCACAATGAGAAGATTTCCATTGCCGAAACTTTGACTTATTCACAATCCTTGACTTGGAGTGATCTGTGGAAAAAAGCAGCATCATTTTGGCCTCGTCCGTGGGAACGATGCTAAGACGCTTGCAGCTTCCATAGCATATGGACGTCAGAGAGTAGTGAACACCATCTCTAGAGGAACTGTGTACGGATGTTCAGCTCGTGCCAAGAGACCCCTGCTATGGGGCTCCAGAGGAACGCATTTCCAGCATGTTATAACCCACTGGGAGATCTACTATGCGGATGATCCTCAAGAGGAGATAACTTTTGGGGAGGAAGTTCTGTCCCCCGCAACTATGGAAGAGGAATGCCCAACAACTCTCCTCATATTGTCATACGGTGCGTTCCGCCATCTAAGATTTGAAGATTCATCTCTAACTGGAGTAACCGCTACCCTTCAAGATCTTAGCAGCAGAAGATCCCCATTCTTGGGGAGGTAACGCTTCCTCTCTTACTAGGATGTTAACCACGCTGTGTTACGAAGATGGTGAAGTTCGTAGTGGTCAACACCCCCTTGCAGTATAATGTGATCCTTGTCCGGTCATCCTTGAATGCTTTCAGAGCCATAACTTTCCTCTACCACTAGATGGTTTTCGTGCGTGAAGGTTGTAATACGCAGCGGCGGTGACGTTGGCTGCTTCCGTGAAAGAGTAGAGAACTGAGAACTCTAGGGCTGCATATTTGGGTCTGATGCTTTAGTTAGGCTAATATCAAAGTTTATTGACTTAAATTACCAATTTGACCCCCTGCATTAACTAATTGCCTAAATGAGGGAATAAATCTGGCCCATCCAAAAAACCAATCCAACGGATATAATAAATTCCCACCGTCTCATATGAGGAGGGGTGTCCCATTTCAACCAATCTCTCTCTCTCTCTCTCTCTCTCTCTCTCTCTCTATATATATATATATATATATATATATATATAATAAGAGAGTTACTTAAAATAGTAGCTCGAATATTTTCCCGCTTAAACCACCCTCCCGAAATAGTAAAATTTTATTTGAGTATGTAAAGTCAATTTGGTAATTAGTTAATTAGTGAAATAATTCTGGAATATATATACATATATATAATGACAACACATGATATAAAAATTAGATTTTCAAATCTGTGTGTGTTCTTCATTAATTGTTATATCTATCCTTTTCTTTCTTTTTTAAAATTTAATAATTTTTTTTTTGTTTTTGATCCGTTTTGACGTATAATATATCAAATTAACCGTCTTTTTACATGAGCTTCAGCTTGACACCCATATTGCATATATAAAATAAAAATAAAAATACAGTATAAAAATATAACATATATTTACTCAAAATTTTATATTATAGTGGACTTTTAAAATTATGCATTCAGGCTATTGAACATTCATGTTAATATATGTATAATTGTTATTCGGGCATAACCCATTTCTTCATAATTATATAGAATTGTATTTAAGTTGATAAAATTCAATTAAAAATCACTTACATTAATTGAAAATAATATCTCAAAATATGTATCCAAATATTATATATATTACATATATTCATACGTAGCATTTCTATATATATAAATAAAGTAACTAATAAATATTATGTCTAATAAAAAAAATTAAAAATATTGATTATTATTGAAATGATAGTTTTTGGTGTTCATTAATTATAACTTTATAAAAATAATTTTTTGAATTTATGTGTGTACTACATTAATTATTTATATTTGTATTTTCCTTTTTTTCGGAAACTTTTTTAATAATTTTTATGTTTTTTTATCTGTTTTTACGGTATAATATATCAAATGAACCATTTTTTTACGATCATTACTTTGACACCCATATATATATATATATATATATAGGGGGAGGATCAAGTGAGACCATGTCTCTAGGTGAGACACAATGGACTAATCTCAACCATCCCCAACTATTAGTCAATGGGTATGATTTAATAGATAAAAAATATATTAAAATATTAATTTAATCAATATAAGGGTAGTAGGGTAAAATAACATAACAAGTTAGTTACAAAAATGGAATCAAATCTCTTTCTCTCTCATACATCTCCCAATTTCCCCAATCTCACGTCTCTCTCTCTCTCTTTCTCTCATTCCTCCATTAACGCAAATAAAGAAAATTGTGAAGAACTCGAAAATTACAGTCCATGAAAATTACAGAGAAAAAACAAGAAAAATCGGTGCAATATTACAGAGAAATAACGAACAGTGAGTTCGAAAACTAAATATGCAACAAAACCCAACTAAATATGCAACAAAACTCAACTAAATATGCATTATCTGAAAACTATCTATGCAGCGTAAAAAAACTAATATGTAGTACATTATATCCAATTATGCAAGACGTCATAAACTATGCAACAAAATCAACTAACTATGTATTATCTAGAAACTATCTATGCATTGTGGAATAACTAAATATGCAGTACATTATGTAACATCCCATTTTTATAATTTCCAAAAGCAACATCCTATTTTCATAACTAAATATACATTATATTGAACCTATTTATGCAGTGTAGTATAACTACATATGCGACGTTATATTCAATTATGTCTTATTTTTTAAAAAAAGTGCCAACAAAATAACTAAATATGCATTATTTGATGTCTAATTATGCAGTAGAATAACACTAACTATGCTGTAAAATAAAAATATTTGGAAAGAAAACAGGTTCCTTAAAATCCGCCACAAAATCCGCCAGTGTCAATTTCAGCCCATAAAAATCATTGGGACCACTAATTTGAATTACAAAATTACAATCTTACCCTTAAAATTAGCGAAAATTAGGAAATAATTAAAAACTGAATTAATCACATTCTTTCATTTTTTAAGATCAATGGGTAAGATGAGTCCACACTGTCTCACCTAGAGAGGGTGGTCTCATTTGAACCAAATCCTATATATATATATATATATATATATATATATAGGGGGAGGATCAAGTGAGACCATGTCTCTAGGTGAGACACAATGGACTAATCTCAACCATCCCTCACTATTAATCAATGGGTATGATTTAATGGATAAAAAATATATTAAAATATTAATTTAATCAATATAAGGATAGTAGGGTAAAATAACATAACAAGTTAGTTACAAAAATGGAATCAAATCTTTTTCTCTCTCATACATCTCCAATTTCTCAAATCTCACGTCTCTCTCTCTCTCTCTCTCTCTCTCTCTCTCTCTCTCTCTCTCATTCCTCCATTAACGCAAATAAAGAAAACTGTGAAGAACTCGAAAATTACAGAAAAAAACAAGAAAAATCGGTGTAATATTACGAGAAAAATAACGAAGTGAGTTCGAAAACTAAATATGCAACAAAACTCAACTAAATATGCATTATCGGAAAACTATCTATGCAACGTAAAAAAACTAATATGTAGTACAGTATATCCAATTATGCAAGACGTCATAAACTATGCAACAAAATCAACTAATTATGTATTATCTAGAAATTATCTATGCATTGTGGAATAACTAAATATGCAGTACATTATGTAACATCTCATTTTTATAATTTCCAAAAGCAACATCCCATTTTTATAACTAAATGTACATTATATTGAACTTATTTATGCAGTGTAGTATAACTACATATGCAGTACGTTATATTCAATTATGTCTTGTTTTTGTAAAAAAGCGAGTGCCAACAAAATAACTAAATATGCATTATTTGATGTCTAATTATTATGAAAAGAGAAGAACTCTAACTATCTTTGTAAATTAAATATTTGGAAAGAAAACAGGTTCCTTAAAATCCGCCACAAAATCTGGTAGTGTCTATTTCAGCCCATAAAATCCGCTGGGACCACTAATTTGAATTACAAAATTACAATCTTATCCTTAAAATCAGCGAAAATTAGAAAATAAATAAAAAAACTGAATTAATCACATCCCTTTATTTTTTAAGATCAATGGGTAAGATGAGTCCACACTGTCTCACCTATGGAGGGTGGTCTCATTTGAACCAAATCCTATATATACATATATATATATATATATATATAAAGTAATCAAATTAATCATTTTTTTCGCCCATTTTGATTTACTATATAAAGTAATTAAATTATACAAAATAAAAAAACATTGGGTAATGTTGACAACTTTTTTTTTTTAGGGAAATACGATATTATAAATTAAGAAGCTATGTCGGAAAGTACTAAGTCCGCCAAGTGATCAGGGACTTCCCCAATCCTTGGTTCGGAACCTTCAAGAACGAAAGAAAAGCGAGCTAAGTGGTGGGCTAGTGTAATTCCCGACCTCTTAACATAAATAGGACTAACAAAATCAAAACAAGGAAAAAGATGAAATATTTCAGATACTATGTTGCCCAGGTAGGAAAAATCCTCCGACTTTTTGTGCAAGCGGTGGATGAGATTGATGTTGTCGGATTCTACCACAATGTTCTTTAGGCCCCAGTCCCGTGCGAGTAGCATACCATCTCTACAAGCAATTGCTTCCACGATGACTACGTCATACTCTGTTGCATACACCCTGGACATCGTCACAACAATCTGGCCCGTGTGATCCCTGGTTGCGACTTCGATCCCTGACCCTTCCCCTTCTCGAATAGATGCATCCGTGTTGATCTTAACCGATTTGAAATCCAGTAGGCCCCATTTGTCCCGCAAACTGGTTTTTGACTGTCTTCCTTTCAGCAAGGATGCCTGCTCGTGCTTATGGAGTCGAGAAGTAGCTAGCGCAAAGTATGATTGATGATCCCGTGTGGATTTCTCGAAGGTGACATCATTTCTTGCACCCCATGCACACCACAGAAGCATTGTAAATAAAGCAAGGCCATCCTTATCCCCCCGTCTGCATGATTCGAAAGATCCAATCACCTATAGTTCCTCGATGTTGAATGGGAAAGAAGGGCATTCGGATCGGTGATGCTGCCCAGAAAAATTCCATTCAGCCATAATCCTAGAGCGCGTGCTCGATCGATTCATCAGCTAACCCGCATCGTTTACGCACTCCATCAATCTCCATACCCCTTTGTCGAAGAGCTACTTTAGTAGGGATAATTCCATGTATGCGATTCCACAAAAAAAGCTTCACCTTGTTTGCACTGACAAGGCCCAAAGCCATTTCCAAATACCCCCATTATTTCCAGACGATGCCAGGGAGTGGGATACTTCCTCTTTAAGTGCCTTCACCACCTTATACCCCGACTTTACCGTGTATCTGCCATCCTTGGAGTAGTTCCACGTCAGCTTGTCCTTTTTTTTGGTCGAACAAATAGGGATTTTCATAATGGCCTTAGTCTCAGCCGGATTGAATAGCGGGGTCACCAAATTAACATTCCAAGTTCTGTCGTCCATGTTCATGAGATCAGAAACCCTTGAAATTGCCGCATCTTCTGGGGGCGTTGAGTGGGATCAAAACATAGGGCAATCCGGAAGCCAGGTGTAATACCCATCTTAATATTTGATATTTATTATCTTTTATGACATTATTAATATATTATAACTATTATTGTCATTAGTCTCAACATTTCTTCCTAAAGATATTATCGTTGGCCTGCTATCAATCCAATTTAATTCAAACTCATTCAATGGTCCAGCCCTATATTTTGATTTATTAAAACCCAAATTCATTTAAATAAGATCGAGTTCTACTATATAGGTAATATATGTTATTATTACTATTATTATTACATTGTATTAATTATTTTATTCTTTCATATAAAAAATAAGAATAATAGTCTATTTATATTTTATAAAGCATATATATATATATGTGTATGTATATATAGAAAAACAGTTTATGTTAAGTTGAGAGGAGTTTTTATCCGACTTTTAAATACAAACCGATAAGCCTAAATCTCTCATGGCATAATTCAACTAGTTTGAAATTTCTGATAATATTTCCTTCATATTTTATCCCACGAATGAACATGTCACGCCCCAAACAGACGCGATTTGACGATTCACAACTTAAATACAAATAACTATCTGATCTAGACAATTATCAACGAGAACCCAAGGAAGAGTCTAAATAGCGGCGGAAATAAAATAACGAGTACATCTTTACGAGTCCACAACATCCACAATCCACATTACATCCTCGAAAATCAACCAACGATAACAACTTAAAAGTCAAAGGGTCCTACGCCCTTCGATTTACAAACCTAGGAATGAAAAGAAAATAAAATAGTCCAACAAAGAATCAAAAGAAATGAGTCCATCAATAACAACAAGAAGTAGTAAATCCAATAAGCGGAGTACAAAGGCTCAATCAAGGCGGTTCAAAGATCTTCAACGAAGTCGATCTAAAGGTTAGAAAACGGTGGGGATGAGACAGAAATCTCGATGGATGGGGTGATCGTGTGCAAGTGTGGCGATATATATAGTTAATGCGAGAAAACAGATTATATGAAAACGCGGCGTGAGTATGATGCATGAATTCACACACGATCCACAAGCGTCGTGATAAATATATTTAAGTAATATACTTATACAATTCAAGAAAACAGATTCATGGTCACACAGGCACTATGTGATTCATCCAAGACAGTACGATCTGCGTACGGAAATGTAACGCCAATCCCATGCAAGCGAGATAATGGTTGCGTGACGGATTTGTAGCGCCAACCAATGCAAAACAAGTAGCGGTTGCGTCATGATTTGTAGCACCAACCAATGCAAAACAAGTAGCGGTTGCATACGGATTTGTAGCGCCAACCAAACGGGTCCGATAACTCCGGAATCGTGTGGATCGAGCAACGATTCCTTCGTTCTTCCTTGTAACTCCCGAGCAAGATGGTCCAAGACTGTCACCTTATCGCTCGAGGCAAAGACAAATCCACAGTAGAGCTAGCTAGGCCCGGATTGTCATAATCATGATTATACCTCAAGTACTATGACCCGCTTTCCTTGGACAAACTCCGTCCCTCAGTTGCGGGATTAGGACGATGGGGCCGGAAGAGTGGAATAGCAGCCGAGCTGCCCGGTTCCATCCCCGACGTATCCATTCCGACTGTGAGCTCGACACACCAAGTTGACTCAGGCGGAAAGTAAATACAAGTACAAAGCGATCAACCAGGCAAATGAGTATGATTGATTTAGGGAAGCAGTTCAGGAAAATTTTTGAAACGCGAGTAGCAATATGCCGTTGGTGGAGTTATTTGGATGAAGATGATTATCGGAAAGATAAGCAATCTTCGATATCTTGAAAGTTTAGGTAGAACATAAGTCCCGTTATAGATTCAAAACCAAAAGACGAGGAAGTTGCCCCGCGATTGGGTATTAATCGGTTGAATCGGTCCGATAAGTCAAGGGTTTTGAGAAAATAAAATACCTTAATTAAATCTCCAAGTCAGAGGGTCCAGGGCTATTTTAGTAAAAGGGAAAATTATTTGAGTTAGGTCCTTTATAAAAGAATAATTTCA